>VUQG01025003.1:13995-33512 GCA_015106755.1 Etia nguti | reverse complement strand
GTATACATACACACATATACATACATATATATATATACACATATACACATACATACATATATATACATACACATACATACATATATATATATATATATATATATATATATATATATACACACACACACACACACACACACATATACATATACGTATATGCGTATATATAGCTTGGGAGTCACCGCACCTAGTGCTCCGATCACCATTGGGACCACTGTTACCTTCACCCTCCACATCGCTCTTCTCTGAGCCCTCGGTACTTTTCAAGCTTTTCATGTTGTTTACAGCAGCTGGATAGCGTAGTGGTAAGACTATATGGCTTTGCAGTGGGAGATGCAAGTTCGATTCCCGCCGGAGGGGCATCTGTATCTAGTAAGGGTCCTAGGTTAGACCCCCCCATGCTAACCAAGCCTACCACAGACATGAGCGAGCGAGACAGGAAAATAAACAAGGTCCGCGGGCACCCTCATGAGAAGTGGGCTACTGGAACAAGAAGGCATTGGTGGGCAAGAGATAAAAATAGGGTGCTGTTGGAATATATATAGGTGTAGTGGTTATTCAACCATGTTTGATCATGGCCGAGCTGGATGTTGATGTGAGGAGTTCTTTTGGAGGGGCTGGGAAAAGTCATAGCCTCTAGCAGTACAGCTGTGGCTCTGTGCAGAGATGTCCCTTTGTTTGTTTAAAGGGCAGGAGAATCGATGGCCCTGTTTTTTGAGGCATGGCTTTGACCTCTCACAGTGGCACCTGTATCAATCACGGGTCGGCTTCGTTCTCTGCCTCACTGCTCATCACATTTGTCTCTCGTGCTCGAGACCGCGGACGGAGGCTGTCCATCTACTCTCAAATGTCAGTCTACACTTCATGCCAGCTGTCAGCTGACAGAGTAATACATAAACAGCTTCAAAATGAGATGAAAACAACTCAGGAAGTGAAATCTATTGAAGGGAAAAAAATGTGTTTGCTGTAAGGCTGCAAAGCCAGGGAAGGAAAAATGAGAAGCCAAGTCTCTCTTCGTTGAATACACATAAAGAAAGTAATTCAATAATATTCTGACAGCTATTTCTGCAGAAGTTCAAATATTAAAAAAGTTATATTTATTCAGATGTGGTATTGTTTGGTCTCTATTATCTTGGGAAATGCAGGCTGAAATGAATGTATTAGGCAGAATAGAAAATCCAAATTCCTTTTGTTTTTATTGATCTGTGTGTCTTACAAAGACTGTAACACCTGCATAATATTCAGCAGGCATCCCCTAAGCTTGATTGTACTCCACAAATTTAGATATTTCTTGACACATTAATTTAGTCTATTCAATATCCAATTAGAGTAGCTGTATTTTAGACAGAAAATATCTTTGTCAACATCATGTGGAAAGAAACAACACAATAAAACTCGTCAAAACTGATTTTGTTTTCCATTTTTCATGTCCTCTGAGATTTTAATGGAGCTGACCAGAGGGGAGAGTTCCTTGGGATGAACAAGAGAGGCAGACAAACATACTGTACATGTAAATGAAAACATCAAAGAGCAAAAGTTCTCCCAAACTTTCTCATCTCACTTTCAGGCTGCATACAATTTAAAAGCTGTTGAATATGTATTACCATATGTAAGCGCCCATTTCACAGACCCTCAAGAAAACAAAGTCAGAGCAGACAAAGCTATCCAAGGGGCATTTTGAGGGAGCTCCATGCTAACTCATCGTGGTAACAACCAGTTCTCTGTTTTGATGGATTGGACCAGAGTTAATCTGTATGTATGGCCGATGCTTTTGAGGCCACATTGTAATCACCCAGCCAGTTCTCAGCGATCCAGGACTGCTGTCTTGGGATGAAAGAGAGGGATGATTCCCATTATAGAGTAATTAGTCTTGTTGTCACCAACGGACCTTGACAGTGAATCCACTTGCTGGGGCTCTGAAGGGATTTGGGTGTTTGCTACAGCTGAATCATAATCAGTATCGCCTTGACTTGCCAAGGACGGCGTGCTCAAATGAAACTTTGTGCTTCTAATGCACAGAAGCACAGACGTCATGGATGCCAGCTATAACGAGGGCTCTGAGCTTTGTCATTTTAGTTTTCTCTCTAGTGGTGTTTTGGCTTGGAAGTATAAGAAACGTTGGCAGATTAACACTTAATGTTTGTAGAAAGCTGCCAGAAATGGCACTTTAACCATCTTTAATTTAGTTTGTCTTGTTATTATGTTGAAAGGTTTGATGACAGGATGCATCTGCTTTCATAAAATACTGGCAGGGACAGAATCTGCTCTTCTGCATGGTCCATCAGTTATGATAGCTTCAATATGTTTGATAGAGCCGGATGTGACAGGCAGGGGCTCAGCCATCAATTAATTACAGTTGTGATGAGGACAGAATACATTCACGAGTTGCGTTTTTTCCCCTCATCCTGTGCAAACATCTGCGTGAAATGGCTGTTCGAATTATTTTACAAGGCTGAGCCAGTGACCACAGTGACACAAAAATGGCTGCTTATGTGTTCCTTGGGTTTGGGTGTCCTTCTTCTGCCTAGGGAGGGATGGTGGTGCTTGAACCTATTTTCTTGTAATCTGGTCAAGGTTGTAGGTTATTTGGAATACACAGCGAATTTGTAAGCTTGCTCACACAGAATTTTTATGGTACCTTATTTTAATTAAGAGAGACGCAATATCAACCAAAAAATTCAGAAAAAATACACATTACATAAAAGTTATAAATTGATTTGCATGTCATTGAGTGACATAAGTATTTGATTTCGAAGCAAAGCATGACTTAGTACAGAGGTTCCCAAAGTGTGGGGCGCGCCCCCTAGGGGGGGGCACAGAGCCATTGCAGGAGGGGCGTGGTATGAATTAAAAAAAAAACAAAAACAAAAAAACTCTTTGACACTACTAGCATAATGGAGAGGTTTTTGACGGGGCTCCCACACAAACGCAAAGCAGAAGATGAAGCATCGCCAAATATGCTTCCAAACCAACTTCCTTCCAAGCCAAAGACTAGAAAATATGATGAAGCATATCTTGCCTTTGGCTTCACCTGCACAAGTGCCAAGGCAGGTCTCCCCGACAGAATTTGTTTTCGCTGCGCTGGGAGCACGGGCTGGGCTGTCCAAATCACAGACAAACAGTATCCCACAGCTGTTTATGTTTTTGAACCCATTTCGCACAGAGAGGCATTTTTTGAAAAATGTATTGATAGCAATGTTGAATATTATTACACAGGAAAAAACAACTACACGTAAAATAATTACACCATGAGGGGGACGGTAACTGCGTCCGTATATGTCAGCGTGTAAAAACTGCAGATAGTAAGATTAACAGTAGCAGTATTTTGTCTCTATCCGCCATCGTAGAAATTCATCTTATGTAAACAATAATGTGGCGTACAGCGTGACGTGAAAAAAAGCACACACCTTTGACGTTGCGTGACGAACTCTGTTCGGGGGGGGGCGCGCGAAGATTTTCTTGTAAAAGGAAGGGGGGCCTAGCAAAAAAAGTTTGGGAACCACTGACTTAGTACGTGGCGGAGAAATGTTTCTTTTAGTTCATCGCCAGGTTTGGACACATCCCAGGAGGGATTCTGACTCACTAATCTTCACACAAACTGTAAATCCTACGGTTCCCTGGCTGTCACTTGGCAACTTGAACCTTCAGCTCCATCGACAGAGATAGGACTGAGGTCTGGAGACTGGCTAGGTTACTTGCTCAGCGACTTCTTTGCTGCCTTGGTGGTAGCTTTGGGTCATTGTTGTGCTGGAAGACCCATAAATGATGTAGCTTCAGTGTTCTGGCTGAGGGAAGAAGCTTCTGGTTTTAACGAGTCAGACCTTTTTAAAAGTGGTCCAACTACAGTGTGGTTTGTAGCCAGTATGAAGATATGGAGATGCTTTAAAATGAATACAGCTCAAAAATAATTTTTCTTGTGTCTTTACAGTAATTACAAAGTCCTATAAACCCATTAAATCCAAAACAGTCTATCAAGCTTGCTGCCCGCAAATGTTTCATATTACTGCTGCTGAAAATAATAAGGCTAATATGACTAGTGAAATCAGTTACCCCATATCCTAGCTGTACTTCACTTCAGTAAGAAAGAAATATATCCCAACTATCATTTCAATGTCTTCAATATAAACCACCAAAAAAGCCTGATAAACCTACAAAGCCTATTCATTTACTACGTCACCTTTCTCTGCTTCAAGTCATAAAACCTTGAAGTGATAGATTATTTTACATCTGGTACGCATAACACACAATAGAGCCAGATGGCTCTACAAAGCTTTAGTCAAAGCTGCTAATTTTAACACAATTATACTCTGAAAATCAGGCTAAGTTGACCGTTTTGCTTAAGTTAATGCTTCTTATAAGAATTGTCTTCTGTGTTTGGTTGCTTATCCCTCAAGTCTCCAGGGATCAAATCAGCTCCAGACTGTTGTGTTTTTCTTTCACTTCTTCAGTCTCTTTGTTGTGTGTCTCTCAAGTGCCAGGAAAATGCCAATTGCTGATGTCTCCTTTTCCCTAGATGTATAATTTACACAAACTTTTGCCATTTTTTAAAGAATTGCCGAAATCTCAAAGTAAATCTCAAAATGATTTTCCGTGACTGCTTTTAATATAAGTTAAATTCTCTGCATCGTCTAAAACTTATACGTTAAATTTTACCTTCTTGTTATTCCTTTAGCCTTAGAATCTCTCTTGGGTTGATTTTCAGCACTGCTTTTACTGAAGGCACCAGCTCTTGCCTGTAAATGGCTGTAATTGCCACATTTAAGGTGGAGAGTTATATTTGAAATTATGCCTCACAGAGGATGAAGTCAATTTCCCTACAGGGTAATCACGGAGTGCAGATAAGGATTTTTGCAGTGGGAATACTTTACAGCTAATGTACTGTAGGCTCCACTTTCACCTATCCAATTCTAGCATTGATTTCTACTTAATTATTTCTCTCCTATGAGACTGAATCCATCTGAACCTTAATCAGTGCAAAGCACGTGCAAATAGACACATTATAACACTGAGATATCCACAAGAGAAATTATGATGTCAGTTGAAAATATTAAACATTTTTGATGTTTGAAGCATAGATTTTTCTCAGAGCGGAATATCCACATGTGAAGCTGTTTGTTGTGTGAAAGGATCCACAAAATGCACAAAAAAGTAGCTCATGGAAAATGTTGAAGAGGGTCTATTATTGTCATTTCAATCACAGTTCTAAAAATGTCCCTATTTATCTTATTTTGGTCCTTTATATAGCTCATGGTCTGACATGACTACTTTCTGCTCCCATTTCTTCAAGGCCGTCCTCCTTAAAACCCCAATCTGATGGACAGGCTTTGAGAAAGTATTTGCTTTTGTCAGACGGAACCATTTAACATAAAAATTATACCTCAGTAAAGCAGTTAATGTTCAACGTTAAATTTCCCAGACTAAACACGATTTCTTCGGCTTGATTGGAAATTGCAACTTGTCAACTTGGACCAGAATCCAACTGAGTGGACAGCACAAACATCTGAGCAACAAAGATTACAGTTTGATGTTTTTTGTTATTTACCTACTTACTGTGTGACATAAAAGCAGATTTAGCCTTTCAATCACAAGGCGGTGCATATATAAATCCCTAAAAGTAGGTGGAAAACTTTTATAAATGCTAACAGAAGTAGTAAAACTTTTCTGCTGTTGCCAAATGAGTGCACTGTTGGTAATGTCAATATCTACTGAAGTACCTGTTTGGAGCGGATCATTAAACTTAAAGAAGGCTATTAGTCTTCTGGTATTGTCTAAATGACTGTCTTTTTATCTCCTTAATCAAATCACATCTCAGAGCACTTGTGAGTTGAATTGTTTTCTCCCCTCAGCAGAGTCAAGACATCCCCTTGCATGTACTGACAGATTAAGTCAGAGCCAGTCATTTACCTGATTGTTTGCTCACTTAATGACTGAAAAGGCAGGAATCTGGTTAGAGATGCTGGCCAAGCAGGAAGCAGGTAACCAGCTGGACACAACAAATATTGTGGAAACAGTCACTGACCTAACATGAACCGAAAGTTAAAGCTACACAAGAGACTATGAAAAAAAGCCAAGAGTCACCTGTTGAAAAACCACTGAAGATGTTTAATCACAAGTTTAATTCTTAGGTGATGTGTTAACAAATAAAGCTAAATACTGTTTAAAATGATTTATTGTTATTATTGTTTAAAAAAAATGTGTAATCCGATTGGACTCTACAGCTAGAAGAGCACTATATAAAAATGTGAGTCCATTACATTAATGTTGGCAACTTAGCATAATTATATTATGAGAAAGATGCCTGTAAAATGATTTGATTTGTGTATTATCTCAGATAAACAGGTATATAAATGCAGCATCAGGGTTTGTGACCTCTTTGCTGTCAACATCTTGCTCAAAGGTTCTGACCTGGTCCTGTATGTCTGGATATTTTAAATATTCAACAAAAGATTTCGACTTTTGAACCGACATTAAATTAAGTCACTATCCTGCTATATCCGAAAAAGAAAAAGGAATCTGTAAAATTTTGAAAATATGACTTAGATATTAGCTATGTTAAAGTATGTCTCTGGATCTTAAGTAGACCCATATTATCAATATTATCATTCTGTTGAAGATAATTTTTGATAAGTTTATAAAATTAGTTTTTGGCTTTCTCTTTTACTCCACTCGATTGAGATCTTGTTTAAATGAAGGCTTGTGCCTGGCAGTTTATACATTTCCTGACCATCCTTGCAAATCTGTTGTTAATGAAAGTTGTTGCCATATAAATAATTACGTGTTTTCAATTTTAAAACACAATTCTGAGTGTACCATCGAAATATCACGGACAAGATGGAGAATCTTCAAAACAGGCAATGTTTATTCCACTCATCTATTGTCCAATTTTTTGTGAGCCTGTGTGAATTTTAGCCTCAGTTTCCTGTTCTTGGCTCAAATGAGTGGCACCAGGTTTGGTCTTTTGCTCCTGTATCCCACTTGCTTCAAGGTTTGACTTCTGCATTCAGATATGCCCTTCTACATACCTCAGTTGTAATAAGTAGTTATTTTAATTACTGTTGCCTTCCTATCTGCCCATTTTCCTTTGACTCCTGACATCAATAAGGCATGTCCGTCCAGAGAACAACCACTCACTGCATATTTTTTCTCTTTTACAGACCATTATCTGTAAACCCTAAAGATGGGTGTGTGGCAAAATCCCAGTAGATTATCAGTTTGCAGCCTGTTTTGCATAAACAACCACACTATGTTCAGTCACTTCAATCACCTTCTAGCTTTCCCTTTCTGATTTTGGTTTGAACTTCAGCAGGTTGTCTTAAACATGTTGACATGCGTAAAAGCACTCAGTTCCTGCCAGGTCTTTGGCTGTTAGAACCGACTGTCCATTAATGCAAATATCTAACAAAGTGACTGTTGAGTGTATTTCTTTGGGTTATGATTATAAGACTACCAAGGTTTAATTAAAGGTTGGAATAACTTTTGAGATACAGGAGGCCATTTGTAACTACCTACAAGACTTAAAGATAAGACCAGAAATAGTAGTCCCACACAGAGTTCCCAAATGTAATTAGCAAAATGACTTTTTCAGGAGGCTAATTTCTTTGCTTACTTTCAGTCTCACAAAAACAGATGTTTTAAAATGACTTTTGCATAATCACGTTTGCTGGAAAGCTGCAGGGAACACATGCTAATTGGCCTGATATTCACAATTTTGCCAGTTTCTCCAATCCTATGGAGAGTACAATGCTAACATGACCTGAAATTAACTCTGGGGTGTAATCTTTTCCTTCTTGTTTTCCTTCTTGAAAAAACAAAAACAAAGATTTAAACTTTTGTGATCACGTCTTTGTAAACAGCCAATGTCTTGCTGAGGCTGATGAAGTGCTGTCTCTTCACGTGAGACTGAATTCAAGAGACAAAATTGGACACTGTCCGTATCCGAAATACACCACAGACACTTGATGCTAATACTGTTGTCTTCCTGATTGACAGTAATGACTTTAGTATGAAATGATAGAAACAAACTGATGAAGAAATGAGTCCTGAGTTAAAATACTGAGCTTTTCTTAATTATTCTGAGACCTATAGAAAATACAGGAAAAAACATATTTCACATGGTTTTGTCTAGCATATGCAGCAGTGCTTTCCTTTGAAGTTAATTTTCAAGGATCTACTCAATCAATTCTATAGCATGCAGCAGTAATTGTAACTGAATGGCACCACACGATATGAAGCCTGCTTTGAGCTGATGTATTGTATTTCAGCATATCAACCATTGTCACAGCAGTTCTTTCTGCTGAAATTGCTCGTACAGTCTGAGGCACGGCAGCCTTGAGGTGACATGAAGTGCTGAGTTACTTTTCCATCCTTTCATTATGTTTACTTGATCCCCATCAAAAGTCCAGCTGCACTAAAAAAAAAATGTCCTGCTTGTAAGATATTTCACGGCCGTGACAGCAAGTTTCTAACTTAGATTTATGACTCCCCTTAATAACAAAACAATGAAGCCTGCCGGATGAATCAATACGGTTTGCTCAAACCAGTTGAATTCATTGCATGAGGGTCATTGATTCCCAATAGAAGTAGCTCCTGCCTGTAGCCCTCACCTAGCTCTCTAATTGTCCCTCTAGATACTACTTAATAAGCACAGCCATCTGTCTTTTTAAATTAGTTTAGCGACACATACGAAACATAAATGCGTCACCCCAGAAGCCATCCACATTTATACATCAACATGCCCATCAAGGGTACATCGGCAAACGGCAATGTCCTGTTGGATAACTCAATTGACTAGTGAGGAGCAGGTGATGAGGACTGATAGTGACACTATCTGTCAATAGTTTTTTTTACTGGCCGTCAGCTCCTGATAAAATTTACAAAGACACAAAGAATTGTAAAGTAAATATTCTGTGAAAGCAGCATTAACTAAGATCATTACTGAGCTGCTCAATGAAGCTTTGAAATAGTTTCATAAGCTGGAGATAAATAATAACTTCTCAGCCAGCCAGAGAACAAACTGAAGAAATCTTTCAGTCCTTCTGAAATTTACACTGTTGTCACATACAAGTGTTAGAGAACTATATTATCAGGGCTTTTAAGGAGTTATTAGTATGCTCTAAAAATAATAGCAAAGTGAAATGTTTTTGCAACTTCAGGCTTTTGAGTTCAAAACAGCAATGAGACAAAGGGAGAGACTAAATTTATTTTGAGCCATTTATCTACAAAGTGCATAACACTTATAAATAATAATCTGCGTAACTACAGAACCACAACAAAATTGCAGTCTACTTTTACAAAAAGAAAAAAGTAAGAGGAGATTGATATCACCATTTATTTATTTTTTTTGCTTTAAATATGGAGCTTTAGAAAAGTCTTTATATTTACAATTCATCTTAAAATTGCTCTAGACAGTGTGCTTGAGTTTGACTTAAATTTAAAAAAAACAACAAAAAAACAACCTGGCATAAAAAAAATGTAAGAATTTGTTTCGTTGCTTAAGCACCTGTGATCTATAAATCTCAAATTACTTTAAATTGATACCATACGCCCTGGAGTTCCTCTTATTTAATGCCAGTACAAATTGGAGTTTAATCAGTAAAATCTGCAAAGCAAACTAACTTGCCAAGCAAAGCCAGACAGTCACTTTTGGAGTGTGTCGCTGCTGCAGTAAATGAGTTGATGCTGAAAGATAGAACTGCAAAGATGACCTCGAGTTTATACAAGAGACTGTTTACAAAAGATGGATGTAGTCACCATAATGTTACCAGTCTGTTTTCCAACTTCTGTGTCCAAGCCTTAAGTTTAATGTTCTGATTATGTCCATCTTACATTTTTGAAACATATTTGGAGACTGTACTGTATGGGTGCATTACCAATTCACAGATACAGGCTAATTAATGTCAATATAAAATATGAAATCATGGAATTTTAAGCACCCCAAATAAACTTTTGTACAAATTTCTTGGATGGACTATTATTATAATTAATCACACAGTGAGAATACCATTTATTAAATAATAGCATTAAAGTTGCTCCAAACACCACAAAGAAGGTCTGAGAGGTCTTGTTCAGTGACTCAGATTAGTGAAAGTGATAGACAGTAGAGAGGCAGTGACTATAACCGCCTGTGTCTACAGCCTATTGTCATTTAACTATGCATAACTTTAAGTGTTAATAAAACTTAATAGGGTAAGCTAAATAACCCCACCCCCCATCCCCCCACCATACAGTTGTCATGAACAGGAAAACCAGCTATAAGGAACTGTGTGCACCATGCAGTAAATATATTTATCATTGCAGCATACTTTATGAGGTATAAATTTTTCAAGGAACATTATTTTGCTCTTTCATGTTGGCTTAACTTTCCAGCCCGCAGGCTACCCCTGCCATGAAAATCGCTGATGCATTGGATAAGAGGATTTTAATTTCAACTACATATAAGATTTCTGCTCAAGTCATACCAGAGACATTACACAAAGAGGAAGCTTGGCACACAAGGACACCTTGATAGAAAACTATGGAAAATTCCAAACCAACAGAGAGGCATTCGGCAGCTGAAATGGGAAATATTAGCCAACAATGCTGTTGACGCACAGATGCCCAGAGATTTGCACCCATTTCAGCCGTGTGGTGGCAGCATATTTCTCTGCATATATTAGTAATGATCCACTGCAGGTAAGTGTGATTTTTTTTACATTTTTTCTTGGCTAACTGTATCTACATCATGAATTAGATTACCTCTTGTTCATTTGATGTTTCATTGGATGAGCAAAGATTATGAGATCATTTTGACACTCTAAATTAAGCCATGAATGAAGCCATAATGTCAGGAAACTTGCATGAGTTCTAGACATGTAATGACAAGCTATTGTTACCAAGAATAGTTACTGTAGCAGGTTCTTGCTACATTAATAAACAGAAGTGACGCACAAATTTAGACACAAATAGTTATCACATTAGGAAATTGCCTAACTAAGCTCACAAGACGCGTAACTGTGGTGGAAATAAGACTTTTAAATTTTGAGCAATGTCAGCAGCACTTTTTAAAATGTTATTATTATATATAAATTTTACTTTACATTCAAGTTACTACTGAGATCAAAGTTCTGTCACCACTGATTTATAATACAGGCTTTAAAATAATTGCTCAAATAAGTCCATTGCATTGCAGCAATTACTTTTAGAGGGAGTTACCTAAGATCATGCTTAAATTCAAAACTGTTGGAGGAAAGGTGTAGATGTGCTATGTGGGTTTGAAATATACACTTACATCTTTTTCCTTTGAGGTAAATTATAAAAGCAGGACAGGAGATGGAATATGTGAAAATACATTTAATGCTTTCATAAAAATCCCATTAAAAACAAATATGAACATATATGAATTAATGAACATATGTTCATTGCAGTAACCAACTGCATGGAAAATTGTGGGATGAATATTTTTTGTATCATTGTTGTATTTGTTTTGTTGATGGATGAGGTCAGAGGAGACCTGAGCCAGACTGCTTCAACCTGACAAGAAAGCAACATTAAGTCACATAACTACTTGTTACAACTAACGTATTCTGAAGAGCATGTTTGAATGCACCACACGTGAAACCTTAAAGTAAATGGGCCACAGCAGCAGAAGATCGCACCGGGTGCCACTCCTATCAGCTAAGAAAAGGAACTTGCACAGGCTCACCAATATCAGACAATATCAGAAGAATGGACAAATGTTGTTGTGTCTGAGAGGTCTCCGTTTCTACTGCGTTCTTTGGAATGGTATAGTCAGAATTTGGTTTAAACAACATCTGGCTCCATCTTGCCTTATATGAATGGTTCAGACTGGTGGTGGTGGTGCTGTACTGGTGTTGGATGTCTCCGAACGGAGATGTATTGGCTATATCGTTTGCAAACAGTCTATCCTAGAGGATTAAATGAGGGACTGTTGTCCTGTTTTTTATGATTATTACATTGTGTGCATGGACATGTCTGTAGTTCTTACCAGGGGTCCTAAGACATACATATAATTTATGGACTGATGTTGTTCTATGTAATGATTTTTTATGTATACTTGAGCTTTGTATTGAATCAAACAGAATATGTCATTTATTATTTTTTTCTTTATGGAAATTGGTTTTCTATTTACGTCTTTCTTCTGCCCCAGAATCAGCTCTATACACAGCTATTTCATGTAATGTTATGTTTGTATATAAATACTTTGGACATCTCTGTATATGGATGAAACACATTTTTACCTTTATTAAGGTGTATCAAATGTGTATCAGAAGTGGTGAAGGAAGCCACGGGCTGAAACATCTCTCTCTTTTCCATATGTGGGAGCAGTGAAGTTCTTATTGATAGTTTGATATTATCTTGGAAGATATTGGGCCGCTTAGCACAATCACACATCATTTAAGCTTACATCAGCTTACTTAAGTATTGATGCTGACCATATCCATCCCTTTATGGCCACAGTATACCCATTTACTGATGGCTGCTTCTAGCAAGATAACGTGCCATGTTAAAAAGCTCAAATTATCTCTACCTGGCCTCTGCCAAATGACAGTGAGTTCACTATATTCAGATGGCCTCCACAGTCACCAGATCTCAATCTAATAGAGCACCTGTGGGATTTGGTGGGAGATTTGCATCATGGATGTGTAACCAACAAATCAACAGCTACTGAGTGATCATGTTGATCTTTGTGGACCAAAATCTTTGCTGAATCTGTGCCACAAAGAAATTAAGGCAGTTCAGCAGGAAAAAGGCTGTGAAATCCAGCACTCGCAAGATGTATCTAGAGAAGTCCAAAATGAATGAATGCACAGAAAATCCCAGAAAGAAAGTCCAAGGCTATGACTGGTGTTAATGGGGATCCTAATAAAACAAACAAAATAATTAATGAGTCTGTTCAGTAAAGATTGTGAGGAGCAAGTAACGGCACGGATGCTGTATCTCACTGTTTCAATTAACACACAAACAGCAATGCGAAAACAAATATTTGTGGTTATCCAGAGTGATAAAAGCTGTAACTATTATTTGCCAAAGACTGAACGGGCACTATGCCAGGACCACAACAGCGGCGAAGCTGCACTGAGAATATGTTATTACTTTAAGAGGAAACAGTGTTTGGAAACATTCAGAAAACATGATAAGCAATGCAAGTACTGGAGAAAGCTGTAAAATCAGTAGAGAATATAATAAAGTTGAAAGGGTAGGGTCGTTCACAAAAAAAAAAAAAAACCTTTAAATCGGGAAAAATCAAATAAACATGATCTCACAGAAAACTGCAGACATATAGTTGGCTTTTCAAACTCCTCAAACAGCCAAAAACTAAAGATACTTCTGATACAACCGAGTTATTATATCAACACTATAATAGGTTTAATGCCATCTGCTGTAAAACAGTCTGATACATTTTTAAAAACGATTACTAATAAGAAAATGCACACTTGTTTCCACTTTCACGAAATGAGCGAAACTTTTCTGGTAATTTTCATGTCGAAATTAATGATGTACAGCTTGATCCTGATAAAATGGGAGTAAATGGTCTTTTAAAAGCCAAGGATACGGCTTTTTTCCCCCCATATATGGTACATGAAATAGGCTGTGTATATAAGAAATGTTAGAAATTCAATTAGAATAGCAGCAGGAAAAGCAGGGGAGGATTTACCCGATCATTTTTCTTTTCCACTCAAATATTACTGCAGTTTGTTGACTTTTGTTGTTTTTTCTCTCTCCTTCAAAGCAGTTGCTTCCTTCCATCATTAATTGTGCCCTTTGTGTCTTACTGAGCCATCTTTCGCTTTATCTTGGCTATTGTGTGTGAGTGTGATATTTGCCTAATGTTTCGTTCAATTATCGGGGGGTTCCTCTGGATTTTAATCTTTAATATATTAAGAGTCAACTTACAGGGAACATGAATGTATTAAACTCCCACATACTCATTTCCTCACTTTAAAAATAAAAGCAGGGAGCACAGGCAAAGCTCTCGCCGGAGTGAGGTGTACATATAAAAGCAAAAGTCTATTATCTTGAGATTAATGTGCAGCAGGTGCCTCTCATCTAAAAATACAAGTTTTACAATAGCATGCTGGTAAAGTGAGCACACTATGGAGACATAAATTAACCTTCCAGCCATACCTGTGATTTTTAATGTCGCTCAGAATCAGTATTTCTGAAGACACAGGAGCAGTCAGTGGACTCGTTATTAAGACAAAATTCAGCTGTTCACAGCTTCTTTTCTTTAATAACAAAGCAGAAGAATGACTCGCTGCCGTGTTGGCAGATGAAAGACAAAAGAAAATAGGCCTTGTCGCAGCAGGAGAAACAGGAAACCTCCTGAAGGCATGTTAGCAGAAAATGTCATGGGATGGTTCTAACAAGTTTTACAGAAGACTTTAATGTTTTAGAAATTCTCCAGCTTTTAAAGTGAAAAATCTGCAACATTGATCATTTCTGTTCGTTTAACACAGGATCATGGGGTGCAACTTGCAGACAGTTTATGGAAGCTTTTACATGTACTTTTCCATGTAGACACCCAGTGACGTGTGGGTTTTTCTCAGGAAAATAACTGTTGGAAAAAGGGCGTGCTGTGTCTTTGGCATGACACGAGAGCAAAAGAGTCGTAGACAAACAGGCTCAAAGACATCAAAGCGGTGACTGCAGATCATCAAAGACGTTCACAAAATACCAAACACAAGGCTCTCACTGAAAAGCACACCTCTGAACCAAACCTTTAAATAATGGCGTAGCATAACTTCCAAATGCTTGATCGCTCTGTTAATAATGAGAATAAACCACAATTCAATCTGCGACTTTTATATTTTCTCCTGCTATTCAGCTTTGTTTACATCAATTATGCTGGTATAAAGTAGCAAACATAGTCATTTGTGGATTTATTAGGTGATTTTAATAGATATATTAATCGCAGGCAGTCATTTTAAATTGTTTGCATGTTTACATTAGGAGACGCTGCATTTTATCAAAATGCATATATATTTATATTGCATGTATAAAGAACATAAAGTTTCATCAGTGTCATTATCAATTTCACGACAACTTATCCTAAAACATGATCTCTTCATCTGCACATGAAAACACAAACTTAATTACACTACGAGTGCAATGTGTTCCCCAAATTTCCATTTTGTGACATTTAATAGAAGAGGATATTTACTGTATTTTTAATCTCATTTGAATTTAGAGAAAATAGCACTAAGTGCTTCTGTGAGTAAATATCACCAGGTTTATTAGATATCAGTAATAAAACACCTACAGACTATATTATTGGCCCATATGCATTATAACATGAATCACAGCTAAAATGAATTTCACCGTCATTTCCTGCAAAACTTACTGTTGGTTAGATTTAGTCCACATCTCAAGCTCGTGCTGCTGATGCTACAAAATGTCAAAATTAAGTACAACCTATGAAAATGATTGTACTTTCATGAAAGTTTTGGAATGTTTTCAGTTCTTTAGCAGAAATACAACCATAGTGGAATGATTAATTTCACATAGCTTGGAGATATTTCAACCCTCTTGTCAGACTACCCTTCAAAAGATAGATATTGAAGTATTTGGTGCCACTAAGGGTCTTCCAAGAAACTACAAGATGCTTGATTGACAGATTCCAAATGTCAGGTGGAAGGTCTTTATCTGTGGCAACTAATCTGGAACTTCTGATTCTACTTGATTCAATTTAATATATCTTAATATGTGATAATAGGGGAAGTTTTTTTTTTCTTCTTTTATTAACTTTTATCTTAGCCACTTTGTCAAAAAGAATGACATTTATGCCATGTTTACTTTTCGAGATTTTCACATATTGGAAAGTATGTTTTTTTAAAAGCTTTTATGATGAAACGCTTTAAGAGTACAAACGCCAAGATCATTGTGTAGTTCTGCTGGGTTTTAGAGGGATGTGCGAGGTTATGTTACGGTTGTCAAGGTCAGTGGTTTGAAAGGAGGACAAAGTGCATTATGCACACCTCCATTTGGCACTCTCCCATGAGATCTGCGAAAATGAAATTACCCAACATCTCAGATTGTAGCATTCATCAAAAATTACTTGGGAAGGCATTTATTCAAGTATTTACTCTCAGGTGCCATTTCCAAAAGGTCAGAAAGGGATATTTTATTTCTGTGCGGATGTGTTTCAGTTTCTTTTTTTTTTTTTCCCCACAGTGATGATGACAGCACAAACCTTGCTGTGATAGAGGGCAAAATTTTTCAGCTAAAGCATTCAGACAGGCATTTTCTCTCTGTGGTGCAGAGGATATGTTTGCTGTAGTTTAGCTTATCATTCATGTAGAGTTGTTTTAGATAAAGGCAAAATCTCACTGCAGCACAGTGGCAACAAAACGGGAAGGTCACAAGAAAAGTCTTTTAATGTTTAATGCACCCCTGACATTCCCTTTGTTAAGCTGATTATGACAGCTTTGAAAAGGAGAGACTCCTATCTATACACTCTGATAAATCAACACTTCATTATTACATTTTAATATACATTTTTTCAAAGTCACTTTTACTTTTTTTTATAACAGTGGGTGTGGAAAAACTGTCAGTGCATTTCAGTCCTTGCATACCAAGAAAAGACTCTCCTCAGTCATTCCTGTTAACACTTGACAGCTTATTTCTCTTTAGTCTGTGATTATGTCTTACTGATGTTCTGGCGTCTGCACAACGCTCTGCAGAATATAACAAACATGTCAGCCCGAGCTTTAATTTATGGCTAGTGTCTGTTTACTTCCACAAAGTGGAAATCAAACTGCTGCAGTGTTTAAGTAGTAGACATTATGTACCACGATTAAGTTGGAGTCTTAGCTTGAATCAAAGCTGCTCATTTAAATGAAGCTGGGTTTCAAAGGTTGGTGATCACATGCTGGGTGTCCATAGGGGATTGAAAGATCACATTTTCATTCCACATCCAAATAAGGAGATATTGTGCCTGCTGGTAAAATGTCTCCCAGCATCCAAGTTCTTACCATGGTGATAATGTGGTTAAATCTGGCCCTGGTAGCTCCTTCGCTTATATAATAGAAACCTGCTTTGTTTACAATTGAGATTCAAAAAAAACATTATCTGCACGCTTTGTCTAATGAAAGCTAAAGCAGAACACTAGGGGAAATGGTGGTGAACTAATTTCAATCGTGCCACACTAGCTGCTGTTTAGCAAATGCCTGGAGTTGGTTATAAACATTACATAATCATTAGCATGACACACTAACATTTAAATGCAGAAAGCACGCAGCAGGACACTTTTAGTATTTCTAGTATACACATCCCAGGTTTTTGTATGCTACACTTAAACACAGAAACAGACAAGATGTTGAAGACAGTGGTTTAACGATTGTCAATTACAACTTTTTGTATTCGCTGTTTGAAAGAAATTCCCGCAATGTTCTTTCAAAACAAAACATTTGCTTTAGCAGCTGTAACTGTTTGGATAATTTTTAGGAAGTGCACTGGTTCCGCTCCATGCAATGACTTAACATTCTGGTATGTAGGGCGGTAGGGCTGTAGTTAGTAAGTGGAAATATATGGCCATAATAAGAGATGTACAGGTGTATGGTGGCCAAGGGATGATCAGCACAACAGACAGTCTGGCTTGGTAACCTTTCCAGCATATTTATATTTTGTTACCAGCTTTTCAAACAACTTACAGGTCAGACGTGAAAAAGTATTGTCATGGTTGCAAGCGCAGACCAGCAGGACACTGTACTTGACCTCAAAGCAAACATACACCACCCTGGCTGCCCTAGTTTAATTTTTTGCCCAACATAATGACTGTTACGACAATTCCTTGAGTGGCACTAAACTCAAGCTTTTACTGAAACATCCTAGGAGACTGGCCAGTAGCTTTCTAGTCAATATGTCTGATTGAACACAGAATTTTACTGGATCAGCAACAATCATCAGCCATTTATTTAGCACAAGCCACAAAATGCTGTATAAACAGTTACCAGGTGTCCATCCAAAAATTAATTCAAATTAATGACTGGCTCCATATCAAAACACTACATATATGTGAAGCTTTCTTCCTGTTAAAAGAGAGCTCTTCTTTCCCACTATCACCAAGTTCTTGGTCATAGGGGATTGTCTGATTGTTGGGTTTTTTTAATTGTTTTTTTTAATTTTTGATATTTTATTATTGTAGATTCTGTAGCATACAATCTGAAACACCTTGAGGTAATAGTTTTTGTGAAACAGCGCTATAAAAATAAAATAAAAATAGACTAGAAGTGAATTGGATTAATTTGAACTTAGAAACCAACATATCAAATGCTGAAACGGAGAGAGTTTATTGCTTCTCATATATAACCCTATTTTCAATTTGATGCCAGCAAGCGGTTTCAAAAAAAGTTGGGACATAAACAAAGTTACTAATAAATGGTAAATGATGGAGCATCTCACAACTAATAAGGTAACTGGGAACAGAGAGGGGCTATCTAATTGGAGCCTGTGCACAGTTTAAAGTTGCATATCTATTAGTTTATTGGTTTAAGTTAGATTAGTCAACTCAGTGGTATGAAAAACTTATATTTCTGTTGTGTGTTATTCTCGGTCTCTGTGGTTTGAATGATTTTCTTGCATACATACAGCATACTGCATGTTCTAATCATCATTACTGTTCCCACTGCACTTTATCACATTTGTAATTTTGTTTTATACATTCACTTTTTCACTTGAGCCAAATCTGGAATGTTGTTGTTAAACTTTTGCTGAATCAAACTTGTTTTAAGCAAGATTAAGACATGAAATAAATAATTAAGAAGTTCAGTTTATTAAGGGTTTACACGAGTTACAAGGGTTGCACATCTATTAACTGGTTGAATTTAAAATGTAACAACTATTTGTTTTGCGAAGATTTTCAGATATTCAAGGCAGAAATGCTTCAGGCTTTTCATTTTCTAAGATTATGGTCCTTGGTTAGCTCTAAATTAGTTTCTCTCGAAGCTTTTTCTCCAAGTCTGCAGCCTGGAGTGCACAGCAAGGCCCTGCCATTATTTCAGCCACTGCTAATGCATACCTGGAGAGTAACAATGCAACCAAAATTTCACATCGCCATCCTTTTTTTTTCCTTTTTTCCATTTCCTACACTCTCCATCTGTCAATCTCTCATTGTCAAACTCGCTACAATAACAAAATGAGGCATTTAATTATCTCAAGTTCAATGATCGGAGTATCTAAAGTGTGCTTTGTAATTGTACTACTAGCTTTTTTCATAAATGTCATTTGCCAAGGTCCAAATGCCATTTTCTGGTGGGAGTGTGTGAAATTGCTTCCTCTTTATTTTAGCCATTTATCGTGCTATTGCAGCTAATGAATGTCTCTCCAAAGGGGAAGATTCATCCACTTTTGGAGTTGAATAGATGCACTGCTATAAGGCAGATGCAGGTATTTATATGAAAGACACAAAAGTTCACCTTTGTCACACACAGAACAGGTTGAAAAGATGAGCTCATATAAAATGCCATTCATCTCAACTGCTTTCTCCTTTTTTTTTTTTTTTTTAAAAGTTTAGGTTTGGA
>VUQG01025003.1:0-13975 GCA_015106755.1 Etia nguti | reverse complement strand
CTATAATGAGCTATGTGCAGATTACTGTACTAATGTGTTATTTTGCTCTAGAGACCAGCATAAGTTTTAGAATATTTAATTTTTTTAAAGACTTGCAACAAGATTGCAAAATCTCTCTTTCACGTTTAATACTAAGTAATAAATACTTATTATTTAAATGTTAATTGGCATTAATATCTAATCAATGTGTCTATATTATGTAATTTTTCTCCAAACAATGTATTTTTTATTTGGAAGGCAGAAGAAGGTCTGACTGAAAGAGAATAAGTAAATAAATAATGTTTATTTTTCACTGTATTCAATTTAAATGGTCACATTTTGAAGTTAATAATAATCTTAATAACTTTTTAAAAGCATATTAATTATTAATAGTTAATTATAATCACTTCCCTTCACATAAGAAAGTAGCTGCTTTATGTGGTGTTTACTGTCGTATCACTCTGCATGTGAACAACTGAAAGTGTTATAAAACAGTTAAAAGCGCACGCACCTGTTTCTGGATTGGATTAAGGCTAATACTGAAATTAATAAAAACTAAACAAATTTTTAAAAGGCACTCACCTTGAAAACTAACTGAAACTAAATTTCATCAAAAGCGAAACTGAAAAAGAACATTGAAAAAGAAACTAATGAAAAATACAAAAGTACAACAATTTTAACTGTGACCCATAAAAATCCAGTGACATTTTGGTTAAATGTTGAAGTGACGGAATTTAATTCCAGTCACAGTTCAGTAAAGCTGGTTTCTCCAGAAATTTAAGTGGCTTGTGCAGGGAAATGATAATTACATTATTTTGACTGTAGACTGCCAGACAGTGCAGTCCCGCTCTGTGGAAAATGCACTTCTCATCCTCCTAATTGAAGAAAATGAGAAGGTGGAGAAATTGTTTTTAGATTAAATTGCTCATTTGCAAGAAACAGAAGGAAAGTTATTATAGAGAATTGCTTATTTTAGTCAAATGCAACCCTGTCTTTATAGCTTTGTATAATATGCTAGAGAAGAAAAAATGACTAATAATGAAGAACATGTTCTTGTCATCCTGAAGTGGAGGGCTGAATCTATCAGTAAGAGGGAAGAGTGGATTAACTACAATGGGCCTAGTTCTGCACAGAACAAACTAAAACAGGAGATTCACTCAATTTACAAAAGTACCACTCGTGTGGATTTTATTTATGAGGCTGTGACACTGTTTACAAAGTATTAATGGAGCACACTGTACCAAAACAACAAGACACCAGAGAATTTAGATACTGCTGCTCTATATGAGCCTGCACTGCTCCATTTACCTCGTAAGCCATAAGATATGGGCCCTGTAAGAAACGCTGTCAGCACAACTGATTTGGAAAAGAAGTTAGTTTAGAAAGTTTGGCAATTACAGGCTCATTATATTGTATAGCATTGATTACCAAAGTGTGTGCTCTGTCCCTTGATGGGCCACGAGAACCCATTTCCAGTTTTCTAATTTAGTTTAAAATTACCACTAAATTTATGCATTAAAAAAAAGAAACATAACTCATGAAAAGAGTCATGGGATTTATAAATTATACGATATTCTTATATCTGATTTTGAAATGGACTTATACACTCACCATACACTTTATTAGATACACCTTGTTAGTGCTGACTTGGCCCCGTTTGCCTTCAGAACTATCACTTCTCTATGGCATAGATTAAACAAGGTGCTGGAAATATTCCCCAGAGATTTTGGTTGATGACAGCATCATACAGTCGGTGCAGATTTGTCAGCTGCACGTCTACGATGCAAATCTCACATTCCACCACTTTCTGAAGGGCCTCTATTAAATTTGACTGTGGAGGCCATTTGGCCACAGTAAACTCAGTTGGATATAAACCAGTTGGATATGATTTGGTTATAAAGGAACGGACATGGTCAGTAACAAATTTACATTTGTTTTGTTTAAATTATCCTCAACTGGTACATGGAGGCCCAAAGTGTGCTAAGAAAGTATCCACCAAACCATTACACCACCAGCAGCAGCCTGATACAGCCATGCTTTCATGTAGGCTACGCCAAATTCTGACACTACCATCCAAATGTCTCAGCAGAAATCGAGCCTCATCAGACCAGGCGGTGTTTTTCCAGTTGGCTATTATCCAATTTTAGTGAGCCGTTGTGAAATGTAGCCTCAGTTTACAGTCCTAAGCTGACAGGTGTAGCACACTATGTTGTTTTGTACTGCTGTAGCTCATTTACTTCAAGGCCCATTCTCCTCTGACCTCTGGTATCAACAACCCATTTTTGCCCAGAAAACAGCCTTTTGACTGGATATTTTCTCATTAAGCCCTGGTTGTGTAGTTGGGGAAATCCCAGAAGACGAGCAATTTCTGAAATTCTCAAACCAGCTCATGTTGCACCACAAACATTGCTGTGTTTGAAGTCACTTTAAACACCTTGTTTCCGCATTCTTGTGTTTGGTTTGAATTTCAGCATCTTGTGCATGTCTACATGCCTAAATGCAGTTGCTGCCATGTGATTGGCTGATTAGACATGTGGACAGCTGGAACAGTCATACCTAATAAAGAGAATGTTTAGTTATATTTTACATCCAGTGTCAAAATTCTTTATTTTTTAATATATCTGTGTAGACACTAATGTTCGGTGAGAATAGAATCCCTCTCACAGTAACTGATAAGTTATGTTGGTTTTGTTTTCCCTGCACACAGCCAAACAAGGTGCTTCCCCATTTCTTATCTTTATTTAAGCACATTAGCCTTATAGAGTATCGACATACCTGTAATTGATACGAATCATCTCATCTAACAACAAATTTTGTATTACCCAAAATTTCTTGATGGGATCGTTATGGTTAGAGAAAAATCCATATGGATGTGTAGCAGTAGGACTGTTTGCAGTATAGCATACTAGGATAAAAAGGATAGGGGAAAAAAAAAAAAAAATGACACCAGGCTGAGGGTTCACATAATATTACACAATAGGAAATAATGCTGCTCTTCGTAACTCTAAACTGGCTCGCTTGCTCAACTCTTTGTGGTAACTCAAAGTTCTCCCTAATCATACCACATACATCCTAAACCCATATAATAAAAGGTTGGGTGGAATGAGGGATATCAAAACAAACTGCTGACCTTTAGAAAAATCAGTATGAAGCTTGAGGAAAAAAAATCCTCAATGAGTAAAAAACACACAGTGACAAAGACCCCCAGAAAGCCGTCATCTAATGTCAAAAACTAGACTGATGAAGATCTGCTGTTGGAGGCATAATGCAAGGCCAACAGCATGATAGATTTAATTTGACTTTAGGAACCTTGGAAATGAGGCAGTGCAAATTTACCAACATAGATGCAAAGAACGGTTATGTTTGGCAGGATGGGCCTTTTCTCTTATTAGTATTCTATAATAACTGACTGGAAACATTTACAAAATCTGAATGGTTTTAGATAAATGAAAATGGTACTAGCAATATGATATGAAGTATTTAATAACTGTGCAACATGTTGAAATTCCATGCATGGAAATAAATGGTTGGAGAAGAATCAAAAGATGACATTAATGTCAGCTTAATATGGTGCAGATTCCTGGAATTCTTAACGCTCTTGATGTGTTTGAGAACAATAACTTTACAAGAGAAAAACAAAATGCTGGCTGTATGCAAAGCAGGTGTAGAGCATGAAATTGAACACTCTGCAGCCTCAACATTCGGTTCTCACAAGATACATTGGCAATCAGCGGCTAACAGTGCAAACACCACTGCAATATCAATCTTGATTTGCACAAGAAGTGTCCTCTACCTTTCCTAAATTGTGCCCTGACTGGACCTGTTTGATGGAGTGCATATTGTGTTAGCAACAACTAGGCAGGTGGATTTGTTTCTCACCTTCTCCACTTAATGGCATGTGAAGTAAGCTGATTCAATTCCCAGTACCCACACCTAGCTGAGTACACCACAGAAGGACAGTGCTAAAAGATTTATTGGATAAGAGCGTGTTTGTGAAAGTTGTTGCTGTTGGCTTGATGTAAAACATTTAAGGCAAACTGTTAGAAAGTATGTAAAAACTAAATACATTTGAGATACGCTGATTATGTTTTAAGCTAAAAATGAGTCTGTTTCTATGTGTGGGGTGGGCGGTAATCATGTTATTAAAGTATGAAAAAGTGATGCAACACCTTCTTGTGAAGAAATTTCACCAATTTTGCATATTGGTACAACCTATTAACTTGGGACGAGTATTGCAGATCTGTGTTAAATTGGTAGCAGTTTCAGGCTTCCAAAGGCAGTATTTATGTAATGTTAATTTATTCTAACATAGATGGTGTTTTCACGTTGCTAACTAACCTCCTTATTATGAAAAAATGCGCCAGTCATTATGTGCAATGTTGATGATGAACTGCGTTGTGTGCTCTCAGTCATAGATGAAAGGGCAGGCTGTTTTAATGTGACGACTTTACTACATGTAACTGCGGGTAAATTAAAAATATTGTTCGGGTTTTGCATCTAGCAACATGAGTTGCTACACAAGACTCTGGTTTAGGGAGACAACAGTTTGCATTTCATTTGAACCAACTACTTACTACTTGGTTAATTTTAGGAACAGGTCTAGGACGAATTAAGCCTATCGAACTAGTAACGGCCCCATCTCACTTATTACAGCATAAGTGAGATGGGGCCTTTACTAGTTCGATGTCTAGCTCAGTTATGCATTAGCCCTGCAAAAGTTGACGACCTGTCCAGAATGTAACCTGCCTTATGCCCTATGGTAGTTGGGATAGGCCTCAGCTCCCTGCAACCCTGAAATGGCTAAATGGAAGACATTGGACTGATGGAGATTACCACAGATACAGACCCGAAATGCCCATGACCAATTATCCTCATACCTGCTTGCCGTTAAGATTAACTGACCAATGTCAGAAGTTATTTTTCTTTTACACCAAAATATTTGGTGTGCAGTAATATCAGTAATATCTGCAATCTTAACATCATTGCACAGGTTGTTAGATTGTTTTATTTTGTCAATTACATCATACTTGGTGTTTCTACAATAAAAATAAGAAAATTGCAAAGCAAAATATTTCATGTTAATGATGAAGTATATAATTTATCAGCCTGTTTATTGTAAAATATACTGCATGCTACCTTTTGTTTGTTGTTCCATGCACAAATGGTCATTTTTACAGTTTCAAAAAATGCAATCCAATGATTTAAACAAAAAGAAAATTTTCCACATGACTCTCTTTGCTCCACTTTTTAATAACCAACATTAAGAAGCATTTAGAAGTAATTTATACCCTTTCCTCTATACAAATCAGGCAAATGAGAGAAATGACAGCAGCGGTGGAAATGTGCTTTGGGATGATTAACAGTCCTTCTGATTCGAGGTGATGTCTTTGCCACAGTGTTGAACCCTCGGTTGCCATGTCTCATTATCCCCACCCTACTAATGGAAGGAGGAGACAAATAATTCATCTGCCCTGATGGTGACATGGTGCATACCAGGTCTCCCTGGGACAGACTGAGCAGCTTTTCAGCCAGAAGACCAAGGATTATAAAATAAGACTGACAGTAAAACGGTGGTTTAGTTCACACTGCTGTATGGGGTCCTTCCTAATCAAACTATTAAAACCACTAACATATGAAATGATTAACACTGATTATTGGACTGTGTTTTGGTTAATCTGGTGATAGGTGCATATCACAGAGGTTAAGATGCAATATATTGCAATATTGTATAAGAAAGACAATTTTTAAAATCTAATTTTAGAAAGTATAAAGGACAAGCCACTTTTGTGTATGCAAAAATTTTACATATTCAGAACAATGGTCTGCATTGACTTTTATCATAGTTCCTGTAACATTTAACATCACAGCACGACTTTTTGTGGGCGTGTATGTTATAAATAGGAAAACAGAAAATATTTTATTTGCCAAGTACTCTTCGACAAATTCATAACTAGTCAATATTATTAGTCGATTCTCCCAAGTGTTGGACTGCAGCTGAAAATAGTAGACCTTAAATCCTCTACATTACAGAACCAGTTCTCCACCTGCTGTGTGATCTAATTATAGTGGCCTTCCAACTTGCTTTCAATTCAAAGAGAAGAACTGACACCAGCCACAGTGCAACACAGTGGAGTTAGAGAACATTTCAGATCCTTCTTGGGGAAGCCCAGTGATACTGATGAGTACCACAACAGAAATGTGTTTGTTGAGTAAGCCAGTAGCGAAGACCAGAGACAGGGAGGACCAGGGCTAGGTAGACAAGGAATGGAACTGACTTTTTGAATGAGGGGAAATTGTACACTAAATCAGTTATGGACTGAGTCATTCTCTCAGACAGATAAAATTTTAAAAAACAATAATGACTTCATCACATATACTGGGCAGAAATATCGCATTCTAACAGTGATTTCTGATACCTCCATTAGTCTGTAATGTTCTTCAATAACGTCAACAAGTGAAAAATAATTATAGCCAGACAACTGAATGTTCAAAAACACTTGTGGGGTGCTTTAAGTCAGCAGTCATGAGTACCTGAGAGTTGCTTGAAGAGACATTAACCATGAACCATCAGCAGGGAGTTGGGAGATAAGTCTGGAATAAATTTGATCCATGGTGGTTTCAACGTATAACTCCAAGGACTTAAAGGATCTGCTGCTAAACTCTAGGTCTGATATACCACATGGCACTTCAGAGGTCTTCCCTATGCAGGTCTGAACTGTTTTGATGACATGTAAAACACATGCAGGATATTATAGGCTCATCAGTTAACATTTTAACTGCATTTTTCATATATAAGTTTTATTTTCTTATTTTATTTTTACTATTAGAGGTTATGTGCAGAGTAGAGGTATAGTACAATCTGCTGTGATATTGGACTCCACATATGCCTGTATAAAACTGCAAAGAAGCATCAACTGCAATAATTTATGCTGTTTCTTGTAGTTCACTGTTGAATTTTGCCAATCTGCCAAACACAGGCTTCAGAAGGAACAGCTGCTACCTAGGCAGGAAATAATGCTGAAACAAATAAATAATAAACTGGATGAAGATTCAGCAGCTGTGAAACCATCTATGTCACAAGAACACACTGTAGGGGAGGAGGTTTAAAAAAATATATCTTGCACAAATTTTAAACAGATTTCTATCTAGATTTTATATTTTCAGATCTTTACTGATAAATATGCAAACTGCTGTTTTTATTTATTTAACCCTCTAGATGTTTTTGATACACCTGGATAAAGACCTGTAGTGGAAGCCAACTAATCTCACAAGTTCAGTGTAACCAACACTGAAATCGAGCCTGTTACAAAAGCAAGAACAGAGTTTTATTGACTTGCTGTCTGGAAAACTGCAGAGTCTGTGGTTTAAAACAGTTCAAAACTGGACACAGATTCATAAAACTGTACAAACTGCTCTGCTGTCAAATATGTCCACTGGAATAAGGGATGTAAGCATTCACCACTTCACTTTGTCAAAGTAAAAGTCAAGATAAATGTGGCTCCCTCTTTTCAACAACTAATGTGTCAGAGCATAAAGCAGAAAGAGGAAGACAGTTTAAAACTAAATCATAATACAAAACATGGCCTCTCTAAATTGTACTCTGTGAGAAAGAAGTTTGTAGGTGCTATCTTAAAGTTTAATAAAGACAGCAAACAAAGATATAAGTATAAACCCTTAAACAACAATTAAATGAGCACTATGACAAAGTTCCATGCATTAAAGTTTTGTGAATATTTGTATGGATTTTGTAAACTTAAACGTTTCCCAGACCTCCTCAGTTGCCTGTAACAGCACTTTGACTGATTCTTATTTAAAGAATGTCAAATGGCTCTCCACAAGAATACAAAGAATGTGACATTTACACTCACTACCAAGCTCCTTGCGTCCACTACTAATGTCAACAAACGACAGGCTCCTAGCACAGAACAGGCATGTGGCTCCAGACAGTGTTTTGCAAGTGAGGAAGCAAGCTAATATTATACAGATGCTGATTGAAAGTTAATTAAAGAAATTATTTTAGCTTCTTAAATTTGAAGATTTGCCATTGTCCCAGTACATTTGCCTCAGAGAGAATGGTTGATCTTACTAAATTTAAGAAAAGACATTTCATCATGGAACCACTGAGCGTGGGAGAGGACGCTGCTGGATTTTCAGAGATGGAGTAGCTGATGGCTTGCCAGTAATGAGCTGAATGATAAGTGCTCCAAATGAATGGTTTGTTCGATTGGGAGATGGAACATGGTCGTGGGGGCATTGCGTCAAGTTTAAAGGGAATATTTTTGAAATTTTGCGATAGTAATCCTGCCAGAACTTGTAAACCAATGGACAGGGGTAGGACATATGAGAGAGGTTGCAATGTGAAGCGAGAAATTTGGTTGATAGTATTGGGAAAATATTTTGTTCGGTTGCTTTCGAGTAGTGATAACCTTGAACTTGGCCACTTATTGTTCGATCTAATTTCCAACTCTCCCTCTATTGCAGATTTAACCTTGGATGCTGAGGAATAAACAGATGAAAGGAGTCTACTGTACATCTTGGAGACAAATGTCTTTTGATGGAGATCAGAGCACAGCAGAGATCACAGCATAGGAG
This sequence comes from Etia nguti, assembly GCA_015106755.1. Lineage (NCBI taxonomy): Eukaryota > Metazoa > Chordata > Actinopteri > Cichliformes > Cichlidae > Etia > Etia nguti. The sequence goes on along the minus strand of VUQG01025003.1, from coordinate 5,404 downwards.
TTCTTCTCAGAACTGTTAAGGAACTATAGCAGGGGGCATGGGGAACAGTGATTTTGTGTAGTTTCTGATCTGAAAGTAGCAAGAGATGGGTGGGAGGTAGGAGAACGTAGAGGATAAAGCTGTGAATTTGTAAAGGTTTATGTAAAAGTTCTTAAAAGATTTCAGGCCTCTATACCCGAGCATGTTCGTGCCACTTTGATTAAGATGTAATTCACCGTTTGCCACTTTTCAAATGGTATCCTCAAATACACAGAATACCAATACACAAAAGAGCAGCTCAGTGATCTTGCACCAAGCAAATGCAATTCATCAGCTGTGTAATCGACTGTGTGAACAGCAAATAGTTAGTAGTGATTCTTGGTGGCTGACCTTTCGGGAATGATGACTTGCTAATGCAGTGTTATGTACCCAACTTAAGTATCAGACCTACGTAAGCAAGAGATTATTCTATCTTTGTTCCCAAACCATGGCTGTGTGAAAACGGCATTGACTTGATAGAAGAAGGATGCACACGCTCTGCAACTAAAGTGCTTCTCTCCTCACACTGAGAAAGTTTCCACCACTGAATGAGCTAATTTATTTTCACAGGCAAAAAGACAATTGCCTCCCGAGCCCCGTGTCGGCTCGGTTCTTCTAAAGTATGTATGTGTGAGACTACATTCCTATTTTTACATGTCATTGCTTCAGCAGATTCTGCTCATAATAGTATCTTGTATACAGCAGTTTGTGAACCACCTGGCAAAATATACATTTTGATCAATTTAAACACAGCCCAGAAATATTAAAAGAAAAATAAAATAAAATAAAAATAAAAAAAAACTCTGTGACCCTTTTTGTAACAATAAAATAGAAAAATACAGTGACAACATTTCAAATCTTAAATATTGAAATGTCATGAACTTTGTTATTGAGAAACACTTTTTAAATTTTGGCATGTACTAAAGCTTCTATTTATGCAGTAAAGCGTCAAGACTTCATTAATTAGGTCTTGGATTATTATCCCTTGTGAGGCAGGTCAGCATTTGTCAGAATGAACTGTCAGCTGTGGACAGTGTGCTTCTAAGCAACACACCAAGACTGTAAAATGAAGTGAATTGATGCCTGCAAAGAAGAGAGAGAAGGCTATTAAAAAATATAAAGTGCTTCCACCTTGTTATTTCCACTGTTCAAAATGCCATTAAGAAATGGGAGATATCTGAAAGTCAAGGCAAGACCTGGAAGCAAACTTCCTGCAGAGCTTTATCACAAAACATCTAGTATAGAAAACAACATCTGGATAAGACAGAGACATTTTGGCACATTTTTAACACAGACCAGTATTTAATGAAAAAAGGCACCACTGGCGAGCAATCATTCTACTTTAAGGTTTGTGGCAGCCTGTGATACAGGAAACACCGTACACTGTACAAAGAAGCGACATTAAATATCGAAAGACATATTCTGGATGAAAATGTCACACAGTTAATTAAGAAAGTGAGAAAGTGAAAAGGCTGTGCAAAAATTCGAAGCAGAGTTCAAAATCGGTCCTTGACTTCAACATCCTTGAACATTTTTGGGGACATCTTAAGCATGTTGTGCTGCCAAGATGGTTTAAAATGTCTGAGTGTGAGTTAAAAAATACCTAATCCATCCATGTTCTGTTCCTTATCCGTTTCAGCCTATAACAGCTAGCATAGAGCGAGAGGTAGGGTGCTCACCAATTTTAGACTCACCAATTAAGCTAGCATGCATGTGGGAGGATTGTGGGAGGAAGTCGGAGTACCAATGCAGGAGTTAGTTAGTAGTTAATGGTTGTTACATATTTTTGCCACTCACCCTGATGACTATTCACAGCTCAAATATGTAGACAATGTCTGCATAAGACCTACATACGACACCGTCGGTCGTGTCAGAGAGCAAACTTGAGCCTATGTCACAGTAATTATCTGTTTTCCATTTACTTTTTTATGTAATGCTCAAACTTGAATTTGTCCTGAATGAAGAAAATATTACCTTTAATATTACATTCTCTAAACGGTAATATCAAAATATTAGAAATATGCCTGTGGCTCCTGTGCAGTGATTGTCTCTGTTGACTCTGCGTGCAATTTTTGCACCTGTGTTAAAACCTGTGTGCTTCACACATAGCAAAGATTTGCACAGTAAAATTCATTTGTGAAACATGTGGAGCTTGAAACTTGTGATGTGCTGGCTGCTTGCAATGTCAGTCACTGTGTAAAACTGTGTAAACTTTAGCAGTGTTCGTTTGTGAGGGAGTCTGCTGGCAGAGCAGGAATTGGACAGTGTAGCTTCTGTTTCAGACTGTCACCTTCTCTTTGTTCTCTTAAGTCAGCACTGTCAAAAAGAAACGGGGCAAAGGTGCAAATTTCGTGAGGCAATGTTCAGCAAAGCTGCAGTTAACATGAAAGCACAGCAAATATTTGTGTTTCCTCTGCAATCTAATTAACTCTGATTCCATGGAAATGGAAAGATTTTCAAGGACAGTGTGCGTATTGGTGTGACCTGGCCTGTATTCCTGTACAGTAGGTATGACTTAACCACCCACTACCACTTTCCTATTTAGGAATATAAATAAATATTTCATATTTACTTATTAAGATTCTGTCAAGGCAGTTAGGATGCAATTTATACATTCAATAATCTGGTTCATTTGTACAATAATACTGAGGAAGCCCTGCACTAATTAGCCACAGCATAGCCACACTGTAGCTTTAATTTGGCGGGGGCTAGACAGGAACCTCTGGAGATGTCCGGTGGTTTCTGGCACTGGGGTGATGGCAGCAGAGCCTTTGGGTCCTGTGGGTTGCAAGGTGTGACCTCGGTGGATAGAGCTTGTTCTAGCACATCATGTTCATGCTCGATCACCAGCTTAATGGCTTGTTCTCTGAGCAGGTTTTTGCAGCGTGACAGGCAGATCATATGCTGATTAGACCGCTGGGTTTGTCACGGCCATAGGGAGGTGTTTAATCTGCCATATTGTTTAGATAAGAAGTATGTGTCAAAGAAAATTCTACAGTACATGACTGCCAAGACCCAAGGTTTCTTATAACAATATTGCAATATAACTAGATTAATTTTATTCCTTTATGCACTTTTTGCTATCCATTCTTTCCTCTCACTCCCCCAACGACTCACCAGACACGGTTGCTCCTTTGAGCCCATTTTTGCTAGAGGTTTTTTCCTGTTAAAAGAGATGTCTTCCCCTCAACAATACCAGGTGGTTCCTCATATGGGGTCACTGAGGTTCTCCTTATAGAGTCCCAAACCTACACTATCAAGTGCTGTGAGGTGACAATGTGAATTGGAACTGTTTGAAAACTGAATTGAGTTATTTAAACATGAGCAAACATAAACTGAAATAAGGCAAAGTAGAGATTGATGAAATTTGAGCAAATAATGTGCTGCTAGTAATGAAGTGAATGAGTAATTTACAATTTAAAATGGGTTCTTTGCCAAGTTGTCTGTTATGTGTAGACACAACACTCCCTAACTCATCCCTTTAGTTAGGCAACTTTTTATGCTTGAATGATTCAGTGTGTTAAGTGTTTTAAAAAAAGGACATTCCTCTTTAAAACAGTCAGGTACAAGGACAGAAGTGTACACATAACTTATTCTGAAAGACCTTCAGAACTACTAGTGATCTATTCTGCAATACTTTAAAGAATGACTATAAAGTTTAACTACTTTTCAGACCAATCCACTTACTGAAGCAGTGACGGATCATTGAGACAAAAAAGGCAGCCAATATCCAAAGAAGAGCATGTTTGCACATTTCAACAAATTGCTGTACCCCATCTCAGATTTTCTCAACAAGAAATCCAACAGTTGCTCGAGATTTTTGCACAGTCCTACACGTATCTCCATTCAAAAGAAAAACGAACCCTTTTTGACCTGTTGGTATCTCATTAAGGAACATATTAGACATAAGGTGTCCTCTTTTCCTACATGAGCGGTGTTCTAACTAGGGCACAGCATGAGGTGTTTTAAGTCTTACCTCTCCTGGATTATCAGGGGAGACTTACCACACACTGCTGCACAACATTAAAAAAAGAAAATAAGAAGCATGAATCTGGTTATTTGGATTTGGGATGGATGTTTGGATAAGACGACAGAGGAATTTAGTACCTGCAGGATAAAGAGATGAGGTTTGTCATGTCCCGCCTGTGGTGCTACTGCATGTGGCGATGGCTTTCATGCTAATTAAACTGCACGTAATTCTCATGATAATAATGGGTGAGAGGCGTTTAAGGAATAAAACTGCTTTATCTCCCCTCTGAGACTAGAAAAGGTCTTGGGGAAATATTAAGAATTGAAGGATTGAAGATGCCTGTCCTTATAAAAACATCTGCGAGAAACGATAACAATAAATGCGAAGTGTGGCAGTGTGTGGAGAGAAGCTGTAATGAGACGGAGAAGCCCTGTCTCCCAAAAGATACGTACCCAATAAAATTCATACCACAAATAAGTCTGAATGATTAAGATGTTTTAAGGTATAAACATGGCACATATAGAAGAATGACAATACATACATTTCCTGCACGAATATATTGCAATCATTTTACCACTGAAATATTCTTATCAGTTATAATTAAGCTCCCCTCATCTATAAGTATTATGAACTGGACAATAGTCATGAGCCACATCTGTGCTGTGACCTCTGAAACCCCATATGGGAATGTGTGTGTGTGTGTCTGTTTTGTTTTTTCCAAACACATGATTGGAGCAGTTCAATTTGTATCATCTGTAACACAAAGTGCGTTTTAGCATTCAGACTGTGTTGGTCCAGTTTAGGGAGGAGAAACACTGCCTGTGAGTGACCCTGTGGAAATAATGACTACAGACTTGTTTTTGATTTGCAGTGGTTGCCACCCTGCTTTAAACTTGGGGCTGAAACACAGCTTGTGTGTGTATTTTTAATAAGACAAATGGCCTTAGACACTTTATGTAGTGTCACAGTTTCTGTATTCCTGTGGCTTTATTTGCTGTATTTTGGCATGGACTGTAACTTCTCCCCACCATACACACTGCCTCCATAACATGCAATAATATAATCCTTCAAAAGAAGGGGGCATTACTGTTTTATGGAGTTTTGAATGTAAGACTGCAAGACTGTAATAAAAAGAGTCATAGGCTACGGCAGTGGATTTGTGTGGTCAGACTCAAAAGAAGAACACAACAACAAAAGCAACAAGAAAATTAACTCCGGAAGCAAAACATAGTGGATTTAATTGGCTTTTCAAGTTCAGTCCAGAAGTCCAGTGCTCGGTGGAATTACTGCAAGTTGTGGAATTAAATTGGCAAAAACTTTCTACTGTCCTGACAGTTACAAGTTCAATAACTATTGTATAAAACTATATACACTGGTCTAGTTAGAGTTTATTCAAAGAATAATACTAAAAATCAG
>VUQG01025002.1:0-11670 GCA_015106755.1 Etia nguti | reverse complement strand
GGGTGTAAGATGCTAGCAGGCAGGGCATACATGGAACACCATAACCAAGTGGCCGGCATAGTATACAGAAACATCTGTGCTGAATATGGCCTTGAAGTCCCGAGGTCGAGATGGGAGATGCCCCCAAGAGTGGTTGAGAAAGGCAGAGCTAAGATCCTGTGGGACTTCCAGATACAGATGGACAAAATGGTGATGGCTAACCAACCGGACATAGTGGTGGTAGACAAACAGAAGAAGACGGCCGCAGTGATAGATGTAGCGGTTCCGAATGACAGCAACATCAGGAAGAAGGAACACAAGAAACTTGAGAAATACCAAGGGCTCAGAGAAGAGCTCGAGAAGATGTGGAGGCTGAAGGTAACAGTGGTCCCAGTGGTAATCGGAGCACTAGGTGCGGTGACTCCCAAGCTAGGCGAGTGGCTCCAGCAGATCCCAGGAACAACATCGAGATCTCTGTCCAGAAGAGTGCAGTCCTAGGAACAGCTAAGATACTGCGCAGGACCCTCAAGCTCCCAGGCCTCTGGTAGAGGACCCGAGCTTGAAGGACAGACCGCCCGCAGGGGCGAGAGGGGAAATTATATATATACATATATATAAATTCATTTTTCTTGGAAAAAAATAAAACACATCACAGTGATCACAAGCCTTTGAACAGGGTGGCACTTCTAAACTGGTAATTTATGCAGTTTAGAAGTTGCATGGCTGCTCAACATCAATATCAATATCAATATCCAATGGTAATATTGATATGGAACTGTCATGTCACTTTGAAGAGTGACATTGTTTTCTGCACAGCATCAGTTATAATAACTGCATCATTATTAAATGTTTTTTTCTTAAAATAAATAAAATATAGGTATAGGCATGCATGCATGCATTAAACTTAAAAAACTAAACTGTTAATATTACCTGTTGAAAATAATTTTAGTAATAACTTCAGAAATAAAAAAAAAATCATTTAAAACTAAATGTTGCATGGTGATGTGTATTTTCATATTAGATAGCAGGCAGTGATCTGCGACCTTCCACATTGGCCAGTTGTGACTCCTCCCCACAGTTTAAATGCCAAAAGTTAGCATTTTAGCTAATTGTCTGGTAAAAGGTCAATAGGCATTTGTAAATGAGACACATGGTGGGTGTTCATTAGATGTGCTGAGAGCTGCTAGTGCTTATTAGAGTAGCACTGGACCCAGCCAATGTCATCCTCCTCAAGGGACAGTCTGAGAAGTTCATTTATGGTGTATTGTAAAAAGAGGACAATGCTGTCAAAGCTGTTATTTTTTGGGCCACTCAATGTAAAGGCCAGTCTTGGGACACAGTAAATCTTGCAGAGAATTGAACTGTGTTTGTCTAAAGAGGAAAAAATGCTTTGGAGCCACCATGACACTTACAGTCCTCCCTTACAGTGGAGAAACAAGAAAAACATGCTGCATGTGTTCTGATTACGTATGTCACTTCCACTTATCTAAATGTCATCGGCATCGGTTTAGCTGAAGGAACAGCAGAACAATGAAAGCAATTATCCCACTGAACCCATGGGGCTCCTGGATTTTATATGCATTGTAGTTTTTTTTTTGCTGAATATGTTGTTTGCTTGATGTGGGTGGTGGGATTGGGAGAATCCAGGATCATTTACACATTCATTACCCCTTCATTTATTAAGAGTTGGTCTGAGACAGGCTAAATCATGGCTACTCACTCAGCTCTTCTCTTGAAAAGCAGTGTTCTCCCCACCGTGAGGTACTTGAAACTAGTTATAATTCATCACTTCCCACCTGCAATTGAGACCAAAGCCAGTTCTATGTGCCTGCTCTCCTTCACAAATACTCTTTTGGTCATGATAATGATTTTGGTAATTTACACCAAGACCTTTCTTCTTCTTTTTAATGAGCCATCCACCACTGAGAGTTGTCCATACAGACTTCCCTCCATATTAACATAACCTAAACTGTTTTTTTGTTGTTGTTTTTTAATACGACCATCATGTGACAACATTTAAATGACATAATACAATCCTTGCACTAGCAGCTATGTGAAATAGCCTAACTAGCTGAACAACAGGTAGCCTATACCCTAGCAGGCTGAACTTTTTTTTTAGTCACAAAAAAAAATGTTCAGCCATTTAATTGCTCAACTCAGCTACAGAGCAACACTCTTGGTATTGTCTATTTCTAGCTATACAGTTTTTGCTCACTGACTTCTTTTATAATTGAAAAAATAATATTATTTTCATTCAGAATCACCAGTACCATAAGCACTCACACACCTCTGTACCATCAGAGATGCAGGTTTGTGAAGTGAGTGCTGATAATCTGGAGTACAAGGCGTCCATGTGTTCCAAAAAGAATTTTACATTTAACATGTATAGTACAAGACAATGGTGTTACTGGATCATCTTTACATACGGCATCTTCTTTGCATGATAGAGCTTTAACCTGCATTTATGGATGGCACAGCACACTCTGCTCACAGAGAGTGATTCCTGATAGTGTTTTCTGAGCCCATGCAGTGATTTCCATGACAGAATCATATGTGTTTTAAATGCCACGCCGCCTGAGAGCCTGAATACCACGGGCACCCAACACTAATTTTCCACTTCATCTCTCAGACAGGCAGACATTTCTAAAAATTCTCAGAATCTTTTTATATTATGGACTATAGATGATGAAAGTCTTTGCAATTTTACACCGAGGAACATTATTCTGAAATTGTTCCACAATTTTTAAATGCAAAACATTGCATTGTTTTTATTTGTATTTTCCTCCGAATACCAAATTTTTCTGAATTGGGATGACAAAGAGTTCAACTTTTTTACAGCAGTGCCTCACAGATCAAGGTAAAGACTACCTTGATGTTTGTGTTTATGTTGTTACCGAGTGAAAACAGCATGTAGGCATGTAAAGTAAAGCCATACCGACTTTTAAACTGCAAACGAATGTTCTTTACAAAAATAGATGGCTACTCTAATCTCAGAAAAATATATTGCTCAATAAGAGATAAAAAATAAAATAAAACTGAAAACATAAACTCATCTAAACTGAACCATTTTCTTGACAACTATAAGGTGAATTAAATGGTTGGGTCTCATTATTAACATATTTGATCAGCATAGACCTTAAAAGCTCTCCACTGACTACATCCCTCTTCATGGGCTGAGTGAAGTGCCATCACTTTGAAGAGCACCACAGTTATTGAAGAAGTTACACCATCAACTGTCCTCTAATTAAAAGCAGAAACAATGATTGCTCTCCAAAGAACACATTTTCAGACAAACTCTTAACACCCCCGCCGCCACCACCGCTCTCTGGTACACATAAGCATTCACACTACACACATACACACACACACACCAATATAATTTGGTTTAATAAAAATTGCTAAGCCTGTAACCAATCATAAAAGCATTCGCTTTCTAGTGGAGTTATTATCAAACCAAAAGAAAGAATCTTTTCTGGGCCTGTCATCTATCAATTCCGTGACAAAGCACTCTTCAAAGCACAAGGCTAATACATTTGGTGCATGACAATAAAGCTTTTCCCAAAACCTATAGAGTGCTTTGAGTAAGTGGCAGCCAAGGACTTAAAAGTGTTTCTTTGACAAACCACTTAGTTTTCTGACTTTAGAGAAGGAATAATGATCCCTTCTGAGAGAGAGATGGAGATGTGTGGATTAAAAATAGGCCTATGTGATTTTCAAACTAGTTCTAATAACCTGCATAAACTGAAATAAATCAAAGAAGCAATCACACTTCTCAAACACTTGACCACAGTTACAGAGTCTTTCATCATTCGTTTTCCCCAGGGTGACTGACACTGCATGTAATTCCTCTCTTAAGCTAATTGTTACTTCTGTTAGTAAGACAGACCTATTTTAATTTAAAAGAACATCACCATTCATGGGTAAATTTGCTATGTGCACTGACCATCGTCAGATCCATGAGCAAAGTAGATTCATTTTCGAATACTGATACTCCCTAGTGAAAGAAACTCCTGTATAAATAGCGAGCTTGTTCCCATAAACCATAATATGGCTCTAGCACTGTCAAAAAAACCACTGTCTAAACACCTTGTTTCATTTGTCTTATTACACATTGCAACTACACAGAAAGTGCTACTTTGTACTCTCACGACTGATTAGTTTGCACTGTTCAAACAACTGTTTTGGAGACCTGTCTTTGATCAAAGCTTAGAAAGACTTAAGACACAATCACATTAGAACACAAGCGCACGTCTATAACCAGAACACTGTGCTCAAATCCCCAGATGGGAATGGGGAGCAATTCTATCCCCATCCCAGTGCCAATTAAAAAATGCATTGACTTTCAATTCTTCAGAAACCACAAGCCATTTCTTTAGTCCACCTCAGACTATTTCATCTAAGTGTATGGATGTCATTTCATTTTAGAGGTCAAGCGAGAGTTTGACCCTCTTTCTTTGTGACAGCCAGCATTCTGGGGATGAATGTGGACAGTGTTTACCTTGTAGATGAAGCTTGCTCTCAGGGCTCTGCAGAAGGATTGAGCTAACTGAGTCCAGATTGTCATAGCTACTGCATCCCAGTGGGCCCGTCCGTGTCTCTGTCACCTGCAAGAGAATTAGGACTCAAATGAAAGCCACATTTCAGATTCACTTTGTGTACTTGTGTGCGTGCGGGCATGCAAACGTCTGCGTGCCCGGTGTGTTCAAGTATTACTACACTATTACACTACTACATATCTGTGTTTCATCTATCGGGCTTTCTCTGTACTCTGCTCATTGTAGTATTTCTCATTTAAGCAGCCATCACACAACAAACCACCTTTTAACAACGTCAGGTGTTTATTTCTGCAATCAGCACATTGTTTTATTAGACACTTTCCCTGTTTGAGCTACTCAGAGTCTCATATGTACAAACTGTACAGCATTCACACTATTGTTATTACACCAACAGGCAAATAATGTACTGAGAACCAACTGACTCAGTTATTTTCCACAAGGCTGATGTTCATCTTGCTACAATGACGTGAATTATTTTAGGGTCTTTTTCAAGCACTTTTGAACTATGTGATTGTTCTGTTCCAAACTATAAAACTAGGACTATTAACGGAGGTTACTCTTGCCCACCCGAAACCAATGTTAAAAATTTAAAAAAGAAGCCAAATTAGAGAAAACAAAGAGAGAAAAGCAAAATCTTAACCTATGACAAAAAAACCCCAACAAAAATAAAACAATGTAAGCATAACAGAAAGTATTGAAATCACAAATCTGTCGGTTTAGTTATTTTTTGTAGTCAAACCTGTGTCAAGGATTTTGAAAGAATCTTTTTATCTCAGATAAATCAAATAAATCAATGCATATAAAGAAATTATTGCCAACAAAATTTGCAAACACTCATCCACATGTTCACCATATTCAAAAGACTTAATTAAATCTGTCTGCTGCGACAAGTCCTCAAATTAGTCATTTTTCTACATTCCGAACATCTGAAATGATTGAAGGGCTTCTGAAACTACCCATTTAAGCAAAAAGATCCCTGAAATTACTGACATAAAAGACTGTTTCCAGTTTTAAATAGTGCAATAATATTTGTTAGGAGGTATGTGTATATATTACAGTTTGGGTTGAAATACAACTTTTTAGAATATTTTACATATTGTTTCAATGCTTAATTTTTAAATTCCCACAGGTTTGAGATTATGCCAATTTAAAACACATATGATTGATAATTATAGTTTTGTGCCCTTACAACATTATATATTGCAAGCAAAAACTATTTAAAATTGAACTCATTAAAATGTGTGAAAGACAAGGTGAGCTTTTATAACCACAGAGGGCTTTAGACAGGCTGGGGAGGCTAAGGGAACGTTGAAGACAAAACACAGAGACGAAGGCTACGATTGATGGGACATGACAACAAGACTGACATCCACAGGCGACACTGAGGAAAAAACACAGGGAAAGGGAAACACTAAAGGGAACTAAACCAAAACCACAGAGATAAACGCAATAATCAGAAAACTCATAAGTGCTAGAAAACTAAACGAGGAAACATAAGACACTCACACAATAATGATTAAACAAGATTCAAAACACTGGGTCTAGACTCAGAACCATGACATTCATATCTGTTGTAAGATGAATTTTCACCACAGACAGCTTCAGTAACTTATATTCCATATTTGTGTGTGTGTGTGTGTGTGATTGACAGTGTGATATCATCTTTTCCTGTCTTTAATTTTGATACCATACCAGATGGTGGGCTGACAAGCACGAAATTAGACAGATGTAAATCTACCCCTGGCATCAGGTGGCAAAATCAGAAGACAGACAGGGACAGACTGGAGGAGAACTATATAATCTTCATATTCAATCAATATGCTCTTAAATAAATCTTGCTATATTAGGACACATGCTAGAGATGCAATAGCTTTTTGTTTTTGTTTTGTTTGTTCTTCGTATTTGTCATTGACATTCGCTATCTGTAGATTGCTGTATGCCACTGTTGCATTTTATTTGTTAAAAATACACAAACTTTCATGACTAGAAATAAATGAATAAAGTGTGAAAGAAACATACCCAGATCGGAAACACTATTTAAAAATGTCACGTTAGTATTGTGGTATCGCCAACAAACAAATGTTTTACTGTTGTTTTCCTTTAAGATACAAATGGAAAAAAGTGGTTGATCCACTGAAGTATTACTATTTTAAATTAAAACATACATTCAGTACCTGTTGTTTACAGCACTGTAAGTAACTGAACTCCTGCTTTGCAGCTTAGAAATCCACATTTTACTGCATTCATAATATAAGGGCTTATACCAGTTTTTAATTTTAATCACATTCAAAGAAATTTTCTTTCAACAAAGGTTAGCATGCATGACTTTTAAAAACGATTAATGAGGTAATAATGATAACCTCCTTGCAGTTTTTAGCCGCAATTCATTAGTTTGGTTAAAAGAAATAAAGAACTGAATGGCAGAGGTTTTTAGGTTTTGATGTGCTGAGGTGCACTTGACTAATGTGTGCATTCGCACTGATAACAGAACAGGGCAGTCACACTGTGCCATTCACATTTTTGCTGACCGAGCTCTTTCCTCCTTTTTTTGTTGTTCTTATTGTGAAATGAATGACCTCCTTCAAAAGGTTGTATTGCATGATCCAGGGTGACTGAACAAAGAGGATATCTGTCCCCTGTCACTTCGGGACATCTCCCGAAGCAAAATAGGTGATTTCATGGGCAAGCTAAGGGATATTTAGATCTGTACTTTCACACAAATTATGTGCATATATATGAACACTTGCTTGCCATTTTTCTTCACAGACAGTTTTCTATGGAGTTATTTGCTCCAAGAATCATGGCTCCAAATTAAGAGCACACCCGGCTTTAGGGATTAGAGACTGACCCTTGTAATCTGGATGACCTTAGGAGAGCGTAGTGCATTACTTGTTAGGCTCTGTCTTTTCATTTTCTCCACCACACACCATAAGAATGCTATGCACCAGATTATGAAAATGGAGTGTAACGTAATAAAAATACAAGGAGCAATCAAAGGACTGAAGTGGGCCAAGGGGGACTTAGAGGATTTGGATTATTAAGCAGAACACAACAGTGGAATCCCACTGGGTCCAGACTGTATAACAGTCCACAGACAGAAACCATGGTTCTGGAACAACCATCTAATTGTCATCTGTCACCAAGAAAATCATCTGACCAAGTAAATAAGAGATGATGCACAGGAGATCTAAAGTTGCAGGTTCTGTTGGCGACTAAATGCACATATATTATTCCCCAAGCCCCATATATTAAAAAACTAAGTTTTTCCTGCGCAAAGTTCTCTGTTTTTCAAAATGCAAAATATAGCTTCATGACATACATACCAGGCAGCTGCAGTACATCAGGTGCATGTAGGAGTATGTGTGGGTACTTTTGGGTAACGTGTGTGTTTGCATACAGTGTGTTTATGCATTCAGACTCAATCATGTTGCTTGTTTCTTGGGAGACAGTTACATATATAACGATCAGTGGCTAACTAGCTACCCCATGAAACATTCTGACCTCAAGCACATCTGAAAATTTTGATTTACATGTTTACATCTCAAGCTATGTATTTATAGTCTGTCATCTTTCTCACTTTATTTGATTTGAATTGGCCTACTTAACTTGCTTTAATTGGGTATCTGCCTTTCCAGCACACAGGCCCTTTCACTTCACATCTATAGCTGACCTTTCTAATGCACATGCCTTTCATTAAGCGCCAATTGGAATTTCTTTAATACAAAGAGGAACATTTGACAGTTAACATCATAGGTAAAGGTCATTTCATGAACACTGTGCAATGGAAAAAAAGAATCTCATATAAAATAATTATACAAAATAGACTCTAAAGTACTGTGAATTACTAGGGATAAAACTCGGAAAAGTTAGCTGTAAAACTGCTATCTATTATGTGAGCTTTGCTCATAGTTTGTGCGCACATGTATCAAAAGGTAAATGCATCCATGAGTTACGGCCAGTGTATACCTATCTTTTTATTAATACATGTCTCCAGATGTATCATAATACATTCCCCTTATGCCTTGTATTAGATAACTTTGTCATTTGTCACCTAAAACGTCTCCCTATCTCTACATATGATTCAGTGTGTATCGAGTGCTTCAGCGTGCAATAATACCACTTTTTGTCAGGTTCATTAAAATCACACAGCATATGAAGCTCTCATTATTTCTACAATTCCTTGAAGTTGTCATGGGAGTAGTATGATCTTACTTCTATACTGAAAAGGGTGTTTCTCTGAAACCAAACCACACATTATTCTAGTCTCTGTTGCGAGAAAGAACAAGGAGAAATAAAAGGTGGTTTGAAGCTATGTGAGATAAGGAAAACAATGTATGAGGCAATAAGATGGGTGAGTGGGACAGGAAAGATTACTGTAAGGTTCAACTGTCTTCATTACACGTCTCTTCTGCTGCACCATCCTAATCTGCCCATCACATGCCATTTTCTTAATGACTTGCTATTTATGGCTACATAGAAAAGAAGAGACGTGCTCCTCTGTAATTCTTCACCCCGGTAGTGAAAACTCTCTCAGGACACTTTTCTGCCTTCTTCATATCATTTTTCGTGTGGCTAGAGTGTTCCTCTAAGTCACACTGGAGGCATGGAGCAACCATTTTTTTCTGTAGTAGCACATTTCCCTTGAACATTTATAACATTCTCTGTATGAATATTTAAATATCTAAATGTGTCAAGTGTAAAAGACATTGTTAATGTAACTCTTTAGTTTTAAGTGATACTGAAAAAAATGATCAACTTTAGGGCATTTCTAATTATAAACTTGGCACCCTCGAGTGTTGTAACTCAAGCAACACTGAATATAAAATCTGTCATGCTTGCTTGTGGCAAATGCAAATTAGATGTAAACTGCTCCAAACTTGGCTTCTGCAGACGACAGAAATCTGGGTCATATTGTATACATGTTAAATTTCTCTTACCTTACACAAGGCTCACAAGACTAGACTGAGAGATGAGAAAAAGGATCGTATGGCTCTTGCTGGTACACTACCACCACCCACAGCACTGCAGCATCATCAGGAAATATGCATATTGATTGCTGGTGTAAATCTGCCCAGAGTAACTGTATGGATAGGTGACCTTGTGAGGGATGCAGTAAGCACACCCTGTAGGAATGCACACTTGCACACTTCATGCACGAATGACTATAGAGTACGCGACACAGTCAGCCGCTCAGTCACATGCAGACTCACATACAGTCAAGATAGCATGCAAGCACACATTCACACAGCCAATTCCTCATCATACTACTTGCTGCATAATCACACGTTTCCACAGGAACACACTCACTCGTAAAATTGACATTTTCTTTCTATTAAAACACTCCATTGGGTATCTTATTTTCATTCCTAAATGACCCACCCTCCCCACTGGAGTCCTAGCTTGCAGCAATGAAGTTCAGCCACACAAAGACAAACAACCGTATGTCATTTTTTTTCTATCAGCAAGGTATGATTTTGTGCACAGTGGGAAGAAACCTCACTAACAGTTTGTATGAAGGTCATATAAATACATATAAGTACCTGAAAAATAATGATAATAATACATTAATATATGATTGAAAAATGCTCATATCCATTAATGGCAGCTTTTAGCAAAGTTTTAGTAGTGTAACTTTTTGAAATAACATAACATAATACAAGTTTAGCATTGCACTGCTTTTAGGTTTATCATATAATTGCTAATAACCCTCACATAGTGCCAAGAAATTTTTATATACCAGCATTTCTCAAGTAATTCTCAAGTGATTAATTAGACTCAGACTTTTATTTCAAACAATGTTGCCCACTTACTTTCATCATAAAGTCTCATTAATGATCACAGAACATTACAATTACATTAAACTGTAATTACAATTGTTCAGTATAGCCATGACATTTTTTATAAAGACATCTCTTTGCACTGAAACATCCCAGTGGATCACAAACTAAACGATAAACCTAAATAACCATACATGCTCAATGTATGATACAGTTAAACAGTTAACATTTGGATATCCTCTGTGTCATGGATGAAATGCTTAGCTGCCCAAAAGGATTCTGATTTTGTCTCAAGATCCAAAGAGTGAAAGACTTTGAAAGAGGGTTTATTGTTGGGGCACAGATGGCATGAGTTTCAATCACAAACACAGCTGGACTGGCTAGAGTTTCAACTTGAAAAGCGGCTAAATTAAATCTGCAAATAGATCTATGGGAATTGCTTCAAGGGTTGGATGTTGGAGATGATGCTTGTGCGAAAAAGAACAACTGAATGAACTCTTTGCAGGACATGATCAGATGACTGCCAGGAAGAACAGTGTCGACAGTTACATAGAGGGAAATGTTAGTAGTGCACAACATATGCATTGGGGGTTTTGCTGGCATGAATTGGATTCACTATCCCCTTAGAGGAAATGGTTATTACAAATTAATAGGAAGTTTTTCTGAGTTATCACCTGTATCCTATTTCCTGTATTTTGTCTGTGCAGGTATCCCACGCAACCACTTGTATGCCAGGATACATTTCAGAAGATGTAAATCTCCCACTTACTGGCTGCACGGTCAAGAGCTGCACTCACATAACAGCCAGTCTTTTGTCATCCAAGTGTTGCAGGTCATCTTAACAGGGTTCTATTGCTGTAAGCATGTCACAGTTTAACAGGTCATCCCACTACTGCTTTTTGTCCAAGATTTGGTGAACAAGAACTTTGACCCTCATAGTAAATCCTGTGAGAAATGGGGCGAAGGGAGGAAAGCAATTTAGTTTATAGCACAGTGTATCTGTGGGACGTGGGATGACCAGCACAGTCACAGGGCAGGTGTATGGGGTACATGTCTGTATGTTTAGCTGATGATCTTCTTGGGTAAATGGCTAATGACATAGCTAACAGTTTGTCTACTGTCAAAGCTAACAAGTCATTAATAGCCCCTCTGTTTGTTGATGACATCTTTGGCCTTTCTGGCAAACAGAAGCTAGTTGTTTACATTGAAGTGCTTGATAGAACAGTCATCATTTCCCTGATGGTTGTGATAATGCATAGCAATTAGCCATGGAGTATATATAGGGCACCACCTGGTTGAGAATTTTGGGGGGATTTGAAGAATCATCAGGGTACACACTGAAGGGTGGGGGGGGGGGG
>VUQG01024992.1:0-10468 GCA_015106755.1 Etia nguti | reverse complement strand
CACATAAAAGATACATACATATATATATATATATATATATATATATATATATATATATATATATATATATATATATATATGAAATGGGAGCAAAGGGGAACAAGCGGAAAAGGCAAACACAGACAAAGGTCTAGACAAGGTAATAGATATGGGCAAAAGCCAATAATCAATGTTCTTCCACTGCCAAGTGATCATTACAACCACATTCACAAGACAGACCTGAGACACAGAGCCGGTTCTTTCAGGGTACGGAAGGATGAGGATGATGTAAAAGAGAGCAGTGGCCAACATTTACTCCATGATCAACATTACCTCCTGATTTTTACAGTAGCTATTGATTGTCCCATCAACACCATAAAAACACTGTGGAAAAGATTTGATTTTGGTGACGTAAAAAACATCAATGCCACCTGTTCATCTTTTCTACCTTAGAAAAGTATGAGAACTTGGTGTGTTTTTATTAATATTATTCCATTTTATATTATTGCAATGGAGTATTTGTGAGTGTGGGGACAAAACAAGCTTTTGCCCTCTGTTTTTGTTAAATCTTTTTGCCCTGTCTGACATTTTATGGACTAAACCATCAACCATTAGAGGGATCATCAACAAAATGCACAAAATAAAACATATTGAGTGT
This sequence comes from Etia nguti, assembly GCA_015106755.1. NCBI lineage: Eukaryota > Metazoa > Chordata > Actinopteri > Cichliformes > Cichlidae > Etia > Etia nguti. The sequence continues at coordinate 9,831 of VUQG01024992.1, read as the reverse complement.
AACTAATGTCCAGGAAGGTTAAGTTAGTTCAGTTCCTATTATGATTTCTAGGTAACAGCTACATATACACCATGCTGCAACAGTGAAGCGGCTTACTCTGTTGTGCAACCCAGGACTGCTGGGATTTTTGGAACGTGTAATTTTAATAGCTAAACATTCTGTAGCAACTTCCCCCAGGCTGATACTGTAGTCTTACTCGATTAAATGTTTACAATATATGAAAATGAAGAACTAAAACATCCCCAAACACTGTAAACTAATCACATTCATATCTGAGAGCTGTGGGCCTCATCAAGCAAATATAAAGTTTAATAAAGCCCAATGAAATGTGATTTTCACATGGTGCCATTCATTTCCATAAGTCCTGTCTTTACTACCCTCCCGTGTCGCCTCGAGGTCTCAGTGGGGTTGTAGAAACTGGGGCTCGCACAGGAGAGGAACACTTTCACAGCTCCATTTTCATTTAGTGTCATTAGAAATTCAATTCCCAGCAAATGACTTTTTAGAATTTCACAGCAGTCCCTTAAGATGTTCTTGCATGACCCACTTTTGTCTCAAGCAGCCGCGGCTTTTCCTCGGTGCCACAGTTCAGAATGTGTACGCACGTTCCTAAACACATCCTCTCAGGACTTGGGTTCTCATTTACGTGTCGCGGTTTTTTGGACTGCTTGCTGACTCTGCTCGGCTCACTCCAGGGAAAACTGGTCATTTGATTTTAAACTCAAATGATAATTGAGGAATGCCGTAGCAACCAAATGCAAACGTTCAGTGTAAATGTAATACAACAGCTATGTTTTAAAGTAAATGCTTCAAATGGAGTTCCATTTCTATTTTTCTAAAAAAATTAAATATTACTACTAGTATTTCTAGTAATGCCATCACTACTATAATAATAATAATAATAATAACAATAATAATAATAGTAATATGTTGCTGATATATTACTTTATCTCATAGCAACTTTTAACTGGCAAATCCACATATATTTCTCTCTGGTTTTACTGATAGCTCATGTGCAAATACATCATACATCAACAGCTAAGCATGCTGGGATAATGTTCTGTGATGTGTCCCATCTGTTAAAACTCATGACAAAAACAGCAGATCGATCTTGACTCATCATTTCAAGATAAGTAGAAAGTGGGCACAGCTGACACTTTAAACTTTGAGGTTAAACATAAACACGCTCACTTTTCTGTCGGTGCAAACAAGGCTTAATAAAGATGATGGGCTATAAATCTGGCCCTCCACGTTTTTCAATTTCCTGCATCACTGAATATCCCGAGGCAGCGGGGGGCCACCTATCCTTGGGAAATTCCCATACATAGTGATACCATGAGTGTAATAATGTGACACATATAAGACGTGTAGAAACAGTGATTTCACAGTGGGGAATTTGGGACACTGACCTAAAGCAAATAAGAACCGTCAGCTAAAAAGAAAGTTGACTAGTAGGACCCAAGAGGAAAGATGGGAGACATGAGGACATTAAGTGAACGATGATTCCAACAGAAATCGCTCTATTCAGGTCAATTACATGCTTACCCTTTAAAAGTTTAGGGTTAATAGAGCTAATGAATGCACCACAATGGAGTTTATGAAGCATACAGGATATCCTTGAAGTGAAGTCCGCTGCCCTCAGCTTGATCTTAAGCATCATCAGTTGTGAGCCTGCTGGCTCTGACAGGTGGTCGTGTATAGGAGAGCAGGTGATGCCCCCTTGCTTCCCTCGATGCTGTCAGTCAGTGTGACAAAGGTGACATTAGGTGGAGATCCTGCCATGATGGAAAGGGCACTTGCACAGCATGTACATCTTTTAATAGCCTCCACCCAGATTAGACTGGCAATAGAGACACGCAAATTTACCCACTTTTGAGTGGCTACCCACACGGTAAGATACAGATTTTCTGTCTGATCTAACCACGCACACACACAAACACATAAATATGAACAAACACACACACACACAAAATACATGGATAATTTAAGAAGACAAGGTGCCCTTCCCAGAAAGGAGGACAGTTAATAATAAGTACAGTGTGTTCCAGAAAACAAATAATTCTTATGACTAAGAGTTACAAATCTATTTAAAACTATAACCTTCTTCTAAACTATAATTTCTTTCACATCACATTAAAAAATAAATAACTCTAGACCTAAACACATGCTAAACTTTTCAAAGCCAACAAATATTATTTTTTAAATTTTTATGACTTTTTTTCAGTTAAATGATTAACTTGCCGACTCCAACATGTTAAGATCACAGTAGTCCAGAGTCTATCATGACATCTTTAAACTGCTACAAATGATTGTGAAGTTAGCCACAAGGTTAGCAACGTGACCTGTGAGGGGTGCTCAGGTTATCATTTTTATATCCTCTGCCAGCTCTCATGTGAACATGTTCACTGGTATGTTATAATGGGAGGTTTACTTAAATATCCTGTTTTATTGTCTGACACCCTTTTTTGTTTTTTGTAGCACAGAGCTATTCCTGTTTCTACAGGAAGTGTGCAGGAATAGTGCAGCGGAAATATGGCTGGTTGATATCCTGAGTCTTTCACAATCTCACTGGGAAAATTAACAGCATTCTTTGAAGAAATGTAAAATGCTGAAAGCTCAAAAAGAGACGCTGTGGAAGTTTGCACTAAAGAACAAAATGGTTTTCTCAGAGTAACCACAGCAATCCCTTTCTCCTTTTCTTCTTCCCATCTAAAACTTCACTTTCACAATCAAAGACCTGCTATGGACTGTAATGTCTTTTGATCGCTGTCTCTGAGCTAATTGAAACAGAATCTGTGTGCAAAGTGGTCCGTTTGGTCAGGCTTGGCTTTTAACTGCAGCTAATGCATCAAGATTTTTGCCTGAGTGTAGGCTACAGTCAAAAGATAGTCAGTGACACAAGGGGAGTAAGGCAGTAATGGCTCTCCCTGGAAAGGAAAAATAGTAATAGCTATTTCACTTTCTTACAACATTCCCAAAGGAGATAATACATTCTGGAATAAGGATTTTACCTTTTTTTTAACAGATGTCAGAGTTTGTTCTTTTTAACCTCTCATAATCTTATTATTTTAGATTTTTTTTCTTTTTTATTCAAATCTGTAAGACATGGTGCAGTAGCTCATACTGCTGCACTTTCTGCAATATGATAACTGGAACCAGTGAGTAAGAGTTATATTTTTCCTATCATGTATAGAAACACCACAGTGAATAAGTAAAATATACTGTCATGCGTAACAGATTATCTGTGCATTATTCACTACACTAATAGTTTATTCCAGAAGTTCAATGCTTTTAGCACATATAACAAATCCAGGTAATTTTTAACAACTTTTAAAAGCTGAGGTGTGTCATTTATTCTTGTTTTGTAATGATATAAAAGCCTTGTCCGTGTATCCAGTCTTATTTAGAAACATTTTCCATGGAATTTATTATCAATCTTCTCTTTGGTTACTACCGAACAAAAAGCAGGTCTTAAAAACATCTACACCAATACTTACAGAAAGAAGTTTCTTGGCATTAAATTTAAACCCAAATGACTGAATGATCTGTTAAAGCTTATAATATGCTAATCTATATTTTTGTATCTTCAGCATCAAGCATGCATTAGAGAACTAGAGCGAGCATTAACAGACAAACTTTTTTCAAGTGGCATTTAATTTCAAATACAGCTTTTCAAACGGCAAACACATACAGTACATTGTTTGGCCACAACCACACAATCTGTCTGCTGGCTAATGCTACAGTTGCTACATGTCCTGGGGGGGTGGAAACGGTAAAGTGTGATAACTTCACTCTCAGAGATGGAGGAATATGTAAGAAGGAGAGGACAGGGGAGATAGATGACAGACTATTTTCAGATGTAAGGTCTGTGCAGCAAGTCACACAATAATGTGCAGCAATCTGGCAAACTGGAAACTCAGAGCTTAAATGAAATGTTCTTATTAATCGTAGATTTATTTAATCAGAAATTGGATTGGAACATCATGTCTTAATGAAGAATATATTGTATTTAATATTTAATAGTATGAAGTCTTGTTTTATTCAACAGTTGTATGAGAATACTTGATAGTTCAGTGGAGGCTGAACTGGTCTGTTTGCAATATTATGGTACAGTTTACAGTAATTGACTGTGTTGGACTGGTGTAGGCAGTCTGTGCAGTTCATTAGCAATGCGCAGATCTAGCTCTTTCCATTTTAGAGCCAAACCAATCCGTTGGCTGTACTGATCCAATACTCATATTAAATAGACAGCCGATTGAGCCCTTTTGTGTCAGTATCGGTCATAAATTTTAATTTAAGATGGTGATGTAGTTTAGTTTGTAAAACTGTACCTCCACTCTGTCTTTATACTGGATAGGTGTGGCAGGCATATATGATAGTTCAGACAACATGCGTGGATAAATCTATAAAGAGCAGTAAACCTCAGAGTAACACAGGTCAGCTGATCACAACCTGTAGACAAAGAACAATACACTGTTGCCCATAACAGAATTATTGTGTGACTTATTTCTAACTGAGTCTTTTCCACCTGCTGCACCGCTACACCAGCACTTAGGGTTCCCACAGCTGACAAATCCGACTTTAAACCCTATTTTTAACCTTTCCATTCAATTTTCCATTACTGCTGCTTTTGGCAATCCTACAGGATAAGTATGACTGCAGCTTCAGGGCTGCATGGAAGCGTACAAACAGCAGCTGATTGACATATCTCTCACTGTCCAGTTAGTTTTATACCACTGGTTGTGATTCATATGATTCTGACTGTTAAAAACAATCAGTGTTGTGTATTTGTTTGTATCTCACTGCAGAGGTTTGACAGACTATAGACTGACAGCTGTATAACATAGCAAAAACATTGTGGAGTGGTCTCTGTTAATATCATGCTGTAAAAACTGCTTAAATGCAGCATTTTAGTAACAATAACTATACGATTGTTGCTACACAGAGTTTGATGACATCAAAAATCTGATTAGTTGTCTGTTCAGGCAGAACTGAGAGCTGAGACCAACACCTGAACATAGACGGCTACTCAGCAGTCAGAGCGTAATTTGATTGTGGCCACTAAAAACAATATGAGAGAGGATTCACATTAGCACTCTCATTTGTCATTAACATTGAACAGGGTAATTATAATATGTATTTTACTTACATTTGCAGTGAAGAGCTGAAAAAGAGGATTTTTTGTAGTACAAGCACCAGCCAGTCAAATGTTCCAGCACAGGCACTGGCCTATCAAATTGTGTATTATGAGAGATTTCAGCAAGTGCAGTTGCAGCTTGCAGTAAACACCAAAATGGAAAAGTTGATCATTTTAGAGTAATCACCCCATTTCATATCATTATACTTAGTCACAGGCAGTTAGCAAAGCTTATGCTAATTGAGGCAATATTAGCCTGCCTGGTTAGTTTTCAAAATGTTACTGATTGCAATGATAATTGAGCCGGCAGAGATAACCCCCAAAAGTTCAGGAATGGCCTAGATCAAGCAATGATCCAACACGTATGTGTGAGTGTTGACTGATTCCATCACATGTGCCAACGTGTCCCTAAAGCAGCTCTCAGCAACACTAAATATATGTGCAGAGTGTATTGTTTGACAGCAGGAAGGTAGAGATGGGAAGGGCGTAGAGCTTTCCTTTAATTTTCAAAATACAACACCCTATGCAGACCAAATGCTACACTTTTGGCATGCTCCCTGTTTGCTATAGTACTTCAATCTGGCTGGACTTGGAGCTGAGAGAAACAAAGCAGGATAGGAAAGCTAAGCTATTGATAAACAAGATAAGGCTTTATTGGGTTAACTCTTTTTACTGGATTTGCTTTTAATTCAAAAACAGAGAGAAATCCTAGCGATATTATTTAAAGGATCTGTGTGCATGAACCCAAGTTCATAAAACCCAAACAAACAGGACAAAAATCCTGTGGGATTATGTATATATGCACAATCTTATGCTAGAAAAGATCATAAAAAAAGGGGTTTTGAAAAATACTAATAAGGTTCATGACACCCTTATTTTCTCTTTTCAGTACTCACTACAGTATATGTGGTGTTTGGCCCATTTCCCTCTTTGAGTCAGAACGCACAATTTTGCCACAAAGGACCAGCTGAGAAAACACAGGCAAACCAAGGGAACTCACACAAGCTTTCCTAGTGGGAAGTTGATGAAATGGTTATACAGTAGTGAAACACATCCGCACAAAAGCTAAAACATATTTCTATATTCCAATTCCTGGAGACAAAACTGATTTGAATGAGAAAGGGACATGTGGGGCATAAGATGTAGAGCAGGGAATGGAATAATCTAAACTCAGTGACCATACAACCTTTTGAAAATAATAAGGTGACTGGAGTTGTCGGTAGGCAGGCAGGGAGACTGGCAAGATTTTATCACATGAGAACAAAGGCATATTAATCATAGTCTGGGCACATATGAGCACAACAGTAAGGAAAGAGCTTGGAAAAGGTTAATGTGTGGAAACGGGTGTAATAACGTGCAACATTGGAATACTAAAATGGTACGTTCAATATGCAGCAAAGCAATCACTGCACTTTGTCACATGTCATTGTACATAAGGCAGTGGTATGCATAAACTGCTGGCAAAAAAAAAATGATGGAAAAAATGTACACCATCTGCCAAACAGCACGAATTTAACAATAAAAAAATAATTTGTGCGTGGGAAGCTCTGCTGGTTGAGGCTGTCAGTTTCAATCTGACTCAGCCTTTGCTGCATGTCATCAGCTCTCCCTCATATTTCCTACATCTCTGTATAGAAAAATAATTTCAAACATAATTTTAATCATCAACAACAACCTACACTTTAGGCAACTAATCCTTAAAAACGAATTAAAAACTTTTCAGTTACATAGGGAAAACAACAAGATAAGTATTTTCATTTCCTACCAGTGACTCATTTATGACCTTGATGATGACAACAGAGAGCCACTGTGGAAGGAAGAAAAGCAAAGTTAGCACAAATAAATCTAAACTTGAGCGATTCTGCTAGGCTTCATTTTGACAGTCTGGTGGGCTACAAGCACCACATCTCTGTTTCAAATGGAAAATCAAAGAGACTGTGTACTCATCAGCAGGCTACAGAGCCCGCGATCTCCCTCATTGTCTCGCGGCATGGATATTTTGGCAGCTGGCCCTTGTACTCATGGTGTCATTGCTTTCCACTAATGAATGCAGACAAGAATTCAAAGGCCAGATTGAGACGTAGCAACATAACTGAAGCATTCACTTTTCAAGACATGCAGTTTTGCTGACACGGACAAGACCTGAGAGAGTGAAAACACTCAGAAGAGCAGGTTAAAGAAAACATGGAAAAAGTATGTTTTTATCAGCGAAACCTTATCAGCAATTGATCTCATAAACTAACCATTTCTGCCTTTTATGGCATTTCATTATAATAGCCAACTATGTCATCTTTATTTGATCAAGGATGTTAAACACAGCTGTCTGATTCTGTCATATCAGGAGGGTTTCAGGTTACTGGGTTTCATTTCATACGAAAAAAAATAAAAAATAAAAAAGAGAAGCCATCCAGTTTTATGATGTCTCAGACAGCTCATAAAATGATCCATCAGAGGTCTGGACTTTCTCTGACACAACCCTCAAAACAACTACTTAAATCTTTCCAAACAAGCAGATATTGACAGATTGTAATCACTTGGGTACTCTCACCTGAATCACCTGAATTAAGGGAGCTTGTACAGTTTGCCAGTCACTTTGCAGAGCCATTCTGCATGAAAGAACTTATACTTTAATTAATTCCTAAAGCAGTCCATTATGTAAACAGTCATATTTAAAATATCTATCTATCTATATATATTATATAAAAGCAAGTCATTTGAGGCATTTGTTGATTTCACCATCAATTCAAATCTGAGCCTCACGACATCAGCATAGCAATTTCCATTTTCTGTGGTGAAAAGGTGTTGTAATAAGCATGTCGCTGGTTCAGAAAAACACTCCTAGCCTTCCAACACAGTACTGTGCAACATCAATCAGGACTGTGGGTACTAATGGAGCTTCAGTGGTCATCAGAGAAGGGCAGCCTACTGATAGATGAGGGAACACGGCACAAACAACCCCATGCACACGCAGAAATACACAAGCACACTCCCATCAGTCTGAATGCAAAGAATAATAATGTCTTATGAGAGGCACTGGCAATCAGCCCACAGCACAGACTCACAAACATGGACAACATAGGAGTAATAAAAATACGAGAAAGAACAAGTAATATCTACTTACAGTTTTATCACACTGAAAACATTACTGGCAATGGCTGGGAGAGAGGCTTTTTAATTAGACCCCTATTAATCAAAATAATTGGTCATTCTGCATCCCAGGAGTGTAACTGGCCAATAGCTGTTAACCTTCTGTCTCTATCACTGCTGTTGTCCCCCAAACTATTAATATACTGTTGGGCCTCATTTCCAAATGACACCAGGGAAGAATTTTCATTGGTTCCCAATAAAGAGTTGATCATTTCCTACTGTTCACGCAAGGCGTATTATTCCTTAAGACTATGAATTGGTTTCTTAGACAAAAACACAAAGTCTGTACTGCTGTGAACGCTGGTGTTGTCTAATGGAATATAATTTGCTTGATGAACAACGGCATATCTAATATTAAGGAGAGCGATGCCGTACATTTATAAGTTTATGCAGTATTTTTTACCACATTGCTTGTATTCTACTGCAATGTTATGCAAACTGTTCAGGTGGCACACTGCCAGCTTGGCCTTTTACAAGTACTATAACTGGTAAATTTGGTTTTCATATTGTTAACCAATGTAAAACTTGACATTATTTGCAAATAAATATGGTGTGAATGTTGAAGAAAAGGTACATTGAGGGTATTCTGCATGTGCTCAGTCTGTACATACAGCTGGTGCCCCCCACAGACTAGGACATGACTGGTAGCACTTGACCATCTGTCAGGAAGTAAAGAGCAGATTCAGATCCAAAAAGCCACCAAGGCCAAAAAGGGTCAGCAGTGATATGGAGTAAAAATGTGGCCACAGACAGGTCGTTATTGTGCTCAGAATAATAATGCATGGGTTTTTGTGTTTTTGTGTGTGTGTGTGTGTGTAACAAACCTAAACTACTTGGTAAATAAGGCAAATCCCTCTAAATTTACTATCAAAACTGCAATTATAGTACATTTTGAGCTACTAGTTCTAAAGACTCCAATCAATGCATTGTGTTGTGCCTGACCTCTCTGGAGGAATGTGGAACCTTATCTTAAACACCTTGGACAATAATTCTATAGGCTTTCTGAAAACTTGCTGAAAACTTGGTATATCTCGTGAGGGATGTCCTTAAAAAAATCTGACAAATCTGAACTCGTGAAGGACAGTTCAATAAGGAGAGATCACTTTGAGAAATTGAACATTATTTATTGTGTCCAAAAGTTGATTCTGTTCATCTGGACGTAGCGTTTTGTGGGAGAAACGTTTCGTCACTCATCCAAGTGACTTCTTCAGTCTCAGCTGACTGCAGGTTTCCCCAATCTTATAAACAGTACATTTGCATAACGACTGAAACCAGCCCACTGAAGGAACAATGGGCTGGGAGGTCAGTTCCTTAATCTTAATTATGCAAATTCTGGCAGGTGGCAGGTTGGCTTTCTTAGACTGTGAGATTTCCATCAGTAATGGGGGACATCTAAAAGCTGACGTGTACCGTAAACCTACACATACGGATCAGTATTTAAGGTTTGACTCTCATCATCCACTGGAGCACAAACTGGGTGTCATTAGGACGCTACATCACAGAGCGAACACCATCCCCACTGACACAGCGGCCAGGGAGGCAGAAGA
>VUQG01024986.1:0-10472 GCA_015106755.1 Etia nguti | reverse complement strand
CAAAAAAAAGAAAACAGATTTACATTTTAACTGAGTTAAATGTCCTAGTTTTCAACATCTTCACATCAAAATCTAAACCTTATCCAATAAAGCTAACAAACTTTTTCCAACATTTGCCCAAACTACATAGTCTGACTGACAGAGGCTGCCTGTTACAAAGGCAACACACTAGCAGAATTAACGTAGTCCTTCTTTGGTATCTTTAACTGGCATTCAAGGCACATTTGAGCCACAAGGATAGCCTAGCCTGCTGTACCTACCTGCTGTAAAAACAAGCAATGTGTTTCCATTAGTGGGACATCTGAGGAACCCCTAACTGGCACATTTGCAAGGTGATATACCGAAATAGACACAAAGAACAACAATTTCCATATTCCTGTACTATTTCCAGGCTTCATCTTATTCTGAAGTCCAGTTTGTTCCGAGAAGGAAGAATCTTATGAAGAATTTATGCCATGCAGAATTAATTTCTTTTCAATGAATTCTAATGAGGGTACTGACTATGGTGCATTTATAAGTTCTAACAGCTTAAGTCTGTCAAGTTAGCTAGCAATTTTCACTCTATGTCAAACACCTTTCAAGTTAAGAGCAAATCCAGTCTCAAGGCAACCTGAAAAACTCTTCAGAGTTTGCTGTGTAAATTAATGAAACAACAGTCATTTTCACAAAGTAATTTAACCTCTCATTACTGTGACTTGAGAGCTCAGCTTTTTTGCCCTGCAATGCCATTTGAAGGTCAACACACAAACAAAGCCAAGGTCAGCACAGATTATAAAACCAGTTTAATTACAATCCCAATGGTAAATTTTAAAATACAATTATAGCAACTGCAGTATATTTCTGTCCTTTACGTACTGTAAATAAAGCAGAGAAATGTTTCAGGCTGTTTGTTAGCTCACTCCTTAGTATTTAGCATTTAGTGAACCATTTTTGAGGTAAAATGTGAATTTTCTCTTTGACAACAAGTCAATTAAAAAAAAATGAGGTTGTTTTTTTATGATGTCCACCTTCATCCCTCATTCTATCTGATCAACCTTAACCTGAACAATTTTGATGTAAATGAGTGAAAATACTAAAGTGCCAGACATAGATGAAGGCAGCTAAGAGCTGTGTTAGATCACTGGTATTCAAATCAATGCAACAGGAGATACCGACTCTACAAAGCAGAGGAATAACATAAAACATACTGTGCTTAAGGGAATTGAAATGGCACAACCTCCCTGGATTACAAAACCTCAGCTGTCACATCTTATTTTCAGATTTTACAGATTGAACTTTAAACCAACATTCATCTTTAACAAAGGATTCAAAGTCTGGACAAGAATATTTTCGCAGTGAATTAGACCTGGATAATAAATGTTTTTACTTATTTGTTCAGACTGCATTATTACATGGTGTCAAAGTGTTAACACTGAATATTCAAATATCCATTTTTGTAAAATATTTGACAAGATATGACACTGCAGTTAAAGTCATTTTCCGAAAGCATGGTTTTTTTTGTGTGTCGTTGTTATATCGGCATAAATTCTGTTCCTGCTCTGGTCTTTAGTCAAACTTCATTCTCTACTCTCTAATTCAAGCTTGAGGTTGAGGACTATTGAGGTTTCCGACACTGGTCAAGAGTTCTTCTCTCTACTGGACACAATTGGATACAATCACCAGTTGCTAGGGAAAAATGTGTATTCACCTATCGGTTGGCAGTGGGTCTTGGAGGTTGCTGGCTCTTGTCAGGCGAGTTATACAGTTATACAGAAGTTGATCCACCAAAAAAACCTTCAAGTGATTACTGTGGTTGCCAGCAGATTTCTATAACTAGCTTTAGTTTTTCATGTTTGCCTACAAGTACTCCCTTACTACTAGCCAACTGGTAGTACAACGTGAAAAAGTGCAATGCAAACCACAAAAGGAAACACGGCACACTTTTATGCTGAAGATTCACCTTCAGCATAAAAGTTCTACATCAGTGCTGCAGCCAGCATGTTTCAAAAAGCGAAACTTTTATTTGAAGGCAGTCTCCATTTCCAGTTTGTGTTCCACTTTTCAGCTTCAAAACAGGTCAGAGAGTGGCTGGCTAGTGTTGACTTGTTGACTTGTCAATGGCATGGCATAACATAGCTAATAGCTGATAGATGATCTGCCCCTGGGCAATGCTGGACACATCAAAATCACAAAAGAGATGTGTTCATCTCATTTTTCTGATTGTTTTTATCTCAGGTGCTGGAACATATTTCTTTTAGTTCAGAATTAGTTTGTATTCCTTGTACAAAACTTGGTGGTCTGTCAAATACCATACTCTGCAGAACTAAACCTGCCCAACTTTTAAGAATGGATAGATCACGGATACCACTTAAAAAAATAAAAACTGAACACAACTATAACGACAGATCTGGAGCAATTCTCAGAGCAAAAAGTGTAACAGTTATGTTGGTCTATAACAACACAAACTGTTTCATGAATAAAACTGTTTGCTTGTGAGATATCTATGTCACAAACAGAAAAGGAAAACCTCACCCATAATGTTACCTTTCTTTTCTTTGCAGCCAACACAAAACAGAAATGAATTAACTGCCTTAAATAATGTAGATTGCAATATTACATGTTTTAATAATGTGCAGAACCATGGCTGGCATCTTGCGCTGGTTATTTTATGTTCTGAGAATAATCAAAAACCACATCACAGATCAACTAGACCAATAACTTCATTGCAAGTGCCACATCTTATCATTAAAAATTTTCCCACAAATTGATACATTCATCCTCTCTAAAGAGAGCAGACAGCAGCTCCTTAAAATATCAAGAAAAAAAAGGAAAAAATCTTTCCTTTGACACGGCCCCTTCACCACTGAGCTAACACAGTGAGACATGGATTTGTTAGTGCAGACATCTAAAGGGCCTTAAAACTGACTGAAAGTGAGAGCGAAAGACCTTTACATTCCCACCCACGTGTTAGATAAAAGGAGTAAATACACCGCTGCACTGGCAGTCAGCCATAATGACCCAATTTACAGTCCTCAAACCAAAGAACATCTCTGGAAATAAATTAAGCCTGAGCAAATGAAAATCTTCATGTTACACTCCTCATTCTTGCTCTCTTCTCTATTTCTTACCACTGCAATCGCTCTCTCCACAAATTCCTTGTTCTGATTCTCTCCTCCTTACCTCAATCTCCATTCTCTCCCTCTATCTTACTCTCTCCATTTCAAAAGGACAAATGCTTCCTGCAGTCACTGTAGCACTGCATTGGTATTCTGCTCTCAATTTAGCTAAGAGCAAGGCAGCAGTATCTACTTGCTGCAACCAAACAGCAATCTGACACAGAGCACAGAAACAAAAAAGCAACACAATAAAGCTTTTTTAAGCTACCTGAGACAGCTCCAAACTTACACTAACCCTACATCAAAATAAATCAAAAGCTTTGATCTAAATTGCACCCACATGCTAATTTTATTCTTATTAATTCAGATCTATCAAAAGCTGGACTCCAGTAAAACATTTTGTTTGGGTTGATTTCCTTTTTCAGCACCGTCAAAGCTTATCTGCAAGCGCCACAAAAGGCTAAAGCATCAAACAACTGTCACATAACTTTTGGCAAAACAGTTATCGACCTTTTCAACATTCTGTAATTACAAGTGATTTCATCATACAGGACCAGGTAGAAGCTACTAAGTCAATTGATTATTTTGAAAGTTACAATGCAATAAAAGACCATAGTGATAATGGGAATGAAGACCACTCATCCTGCATTACTGGTGATCAAGATACAAAATAAGTTCTAATGGCTGCATAGAGAGCGAGAGAATTCCCAAGCAAGGTGTAGAGATGCAGACAGGATGAAAGAAAGAGGGCAGAGATAAGTGAAGAGGGAGGAATGTCAGGAGTAGGAAGTGCTGACAGCGGGTAAAGGTGAAAGAGAGATAAGTTGAGTAAGGGAGCAAATTCGAGAGAGACATGGAGGGGGAGAGGGGTGACGAGAGGTGGAAAGTCCAGATAGACTTGAGAAGAGATGGTAGGAGGTGAATGAAAGAAATGCTACTGGATGATGCGAAAAAGACATGGAAGAATGTGAAGGAGAAGGGAAAACCATAGATATGGAAATGGGATGTGTCAGTGAAGGAGGGAGCCAGAGGTTTAAAACAGAACTGAATTTGACATGAGTTGACAGCATATGAGCGTATCCCAAGAGCAAATGAAAGCAAGAGCAGCATGTACGCCAGAGACAACAGGCTTGGAAAGACAGAAAGAATGAAAGAAGGAAGAAAGAAGTAAATTCACTGAAAAATAGACAAGAAGAAAGCCAGCTGAAATAGCAGACCTTCAATGTGTGATCTTAAACGTGAAATATTCAGCAGCTTTGATGTTAAATATTGTTTCTGAATAAGTCCCTGCTGAATTCAAAGTAGCACCTGTGCCATGTCTGCAACTCTTGTATGACTCACATAATCCCTAAAAAGAGTGATCTTCTTTAGCAATTCAATCTTTAAAGAAGGTTCCCAAAAATACTGGATGATAGAATACTGAAAGATCATGCATATTTTAAGTAGTCTATTCACAAAGTTCCACACCCTCCTCCTTTTGAGCCCTCACTGGATCAGCACCTCCTTCATCAAACATTGTTAGAAGAGACTATCGACAGCCTAAACAGTGAAATGAGGTCCCGGACCTCTCTGCAAGACTTTGACTTGCGCTAACCGCAAATTTTGCACAGCAATTATAAAACAAAGACAAATAAAAGAGTTATGATAGTGCCTTACCTTCCTTGCAGTACTTTCCCTTGAAGCGAGTGTGGGTGCAGTCACAGTGAACTTCTCCATACTGAATAGAACAAAACCCTCCATTGAAGCATGGGTTTTGTTTGGTGCAGAGGTACTCCAGGTCGCTCTGAATACCCTGGCTATTGAGCAAAGTAGGAGGCATCTCTCCCACCTTCAGATTGGAGATCAAGCCCTGGAAGGGTGGCTCATACTTCACTGTGCTGGATGTCAGTGCAGACAGTCGCACGTCAGGTGGTATGCCACCTACAAACAGGTCACTGACCACTGCCATTTCCTTCCTCTTTGACTTGACCTCTGCCACTTTTGTTTCCCCATCTACCATTAGCATGGTCTCACGGAAGTTGCGGGTAAGCAAGACCATGTGCCAGCGGTCATCATTCACCCGTGTCTCCATGTGTACGGTGGCTGGCTCAGCACAGTGGATGGCAAAGCGCAACTGGAGGCGCCCACCAGCAATCAACAGCTCCAAGAAGTCGCAATTACCGCCATCGTCCAGGTAGAGTACCAAGGCTTTGCTGATGTTGGTCTTGAGACTGAAGCTCAGCTCACCCACTGATCCAGCTTCCCAGCGCCCATAACGTGCCCACTGGCCAGGAGCCCCACCGAATTCCAACATATTCACTGTAGTGAGCAGGCTGAAGAGGGCCAGAGGCCACACGGGCAAACACAGGATTCTTAACCCCCTTGTCATGCTCAAAGTTCTGATGTATCCCCCTTCTTTCTTAATGCTGTAGGTCTAATGAGCAACAGCTCTCTCTTCACTGAGAAGAAAAGACTGTAATATAAACAGGAATATAAACAAGAAGTATCATATAGTACTGAATTAGGTTATAAAAGTCAATAGGTAAGCAATCCTCACAGGTGCTCTACTACAATTTGCCTGACCAATAAGCACTTTTTTCTCCTCTCTCTGGTGTTCTAATTCTTCTCCTTATCCTGATTCTCTCCTTCGTCTCTCCATCAGTTGGTGCCTCTGGGACTGAGGAATAGGGGAAGAATAAAAGAGGGGGAATATGATAATTTCAACACAGTTGTTTCTTCAAAAGCCTCTTTGTCTATCCTGGACCAAAAATAGAATGTTCCTCTCTCAAATCCAGATCTCAGAGCAATTTCCAGGAAATTTGAGCTGCTGCCAAAAGCTTGGGGGGGTGGGGGAAGATTGTGATCTTTCTTCAGGAGGAGAGCAAGTAGAAGAAAATGAGCAAAAGAGGAAGGGAGCTATATAGTAGACGGGTATCAGAGCCTGCTGGTGTCTGCTTGAGCATTTGATGTGCTCATCATTTTCAGTTTAATGCCATTCTTCTCCTTAAACTCATACTACGCAAAGATTTACGCAGGTATGGGTTCCATGACTGTGATGACAGGTGGCAATCTGGAAGACACAAGAAGAACAAAAAGAGAGAACCGTCAGTTACATGCAAACACTTCACATAACAAATTAGTTAGTAAGCAATTAGCCTGACAGCCTTAATAGATATTTGATATGGTATTACATTTTTTGCTTTGCATACAGTTTTGCACACCATGTTCTATATTTAATAATCCCTACATTTTTTTCAGTTCAAAGCTGACACTTTAAAAAAGTTTGCCTACAGCCATCTAAGTAAATTTAGCAATTTTGTGTGGCTCCATACATCCCCACAGACCCTGAATAAAATAAATGTCTTATTTCATCTGCTTGATTGTTTTATATCCAGTAAAGAAAGTTGCCATCCACACGCAACACACACACACACACACGGTTTTCAGCAGAATGAGGTAATATTTGATAAATCACAGCCCCCCATAGTGGTGCACACACACTTTACGGATATGCATATGCAAACACACACATTATCAAATCAAATGCAATTCAGACTGGAGCGCTGGAGAGTCAATAGCTATCTGAATGGCTGGTCTTGACCCTAGAGCTCGACCTAATCCCCAGCCATTAATTCTTAAGTGAGATTTAATTTCCATCTCAGACGGTCTACAATTAAAGCTAGGCTCACCCTGCTTGTGCTCCCTTGTGCTATCCTGCCTCGCTTCAAAGTGACAACAGAGATGATGTTGGCATATATGAAGAGGAGCGAAGGAGAGTGAGTGAAATACAGAGAAAGGGAGAGGTGCTACACTACAACCATGATCTCCAAAGGCCAAAGCTTAACATCAGTGGAGAAAGATTAGGGAGACTAGAGGGAAGAGAGAGCTGTATGATACAGAAGAGGGAGGAAAACAAATAAAGACAGGACCATTTTTCTTTGGAAGACAACACACTGATAACAAGACAAATTAATGCTACCTTTAGATGGCTGTTGTGAGGTTATTATTTTTAACATGGGATATACACCCAGTGTTGCTGGAAGGGTGGGACATTGCATCACATATGTGAAAAGGCACGATGCATTACTAGATTATGCATGCCGAACACAAAACATAATTATGATATCAGTTATATTTGGTCATTTTTACCTTCCTAAATTTATGCCCAAAACCAGCCGTCTGTGTCGAGTGCAAAGCTTCTTTACATGTCGACGAGTTTCTGACAGAAAAGGAAGGCTAAAGATCTATACGTAGTGCTTTATGATTGCAGCTTTTCACAAATCTCATATGTATACATAAGACACCAAACACATGGCTAACTGTAAGTCTAGCCATTGTTAAATGCAAAGCACAGTGAGACAAAATGTCTACAAATACGTGGCAGGCACACCATCCCTCTAGGAGTGATAAATTGAGGCTGGTTCATTTTGGTCTCAGAGAGACGGCGCTCTGTATCAGTATTTCAATACATTCTTTTCTCTGTTGATAGAATATACACATAAGTATGTTCACTACACAATAATCACTAGATTAGAAGTAGAAACAATATTATCTGCAAGCATGTATATTAATTGATTTATACATATATATATACATTTTATACAATGGCATGTACAAAGGAACATGAAATAGATTGAAAGTTTGAGAGTTTACATTTGTGCACTGTTATGGGTAAACAGCACAAAAACCTTTCCTGTGCCAAGAGATATTTCTGTCTTGTTGGAGAGTTTCCACCAAAGACAACCAAACATTCCTTGCATTTCTTACAGCTGCATTTATGAAGGTTACCATGCTGATAGTCAACATATCCTCTTCGCTTTCTCTTTCTGCTTATTATATCTTTGCTGGCTTGCCTGATTGTACTGTTAAATCCCAAGGACACTGAGGAAACACAGCAAGTCTCAAGAGATAACTAGAGCTCAGAGAATTGTACCATGTGCTTGTGATTGATTCAGGTTGCACGTGCAGCTGTTTGGATTTAGCAAAGCTACTGTCCCTATGTGACTGTGTAGTGTTACCCTGAACTATGTGTAATCTACTAATTTGTGGGCCTGTATCTGTTTCTTTTCAAATACTCCTCAGTGCCTCTCTCCATGGCACTTAAACCCATTGTTTTAACAAAGACACTATCAGCCTTAGTCAGTTCCAGTCTAAAAAATACAGTTTTTGACAAAAACTCTACCTCAGCACTGCTAAGGGTGTCTGGCTTAAATCACACTACAGTATAAGTTTGTGGCGGAGGTGTGGTCCCTGGCTCAGCTGCAAGGGAGAGGTGGTCCAGTGTTGGGAAGGCAGGTGAGGCCACAGGTGGTGGCGATCCCACTAATGACAGTCTTCTCTGTTATAGTGAGGCAGGAGACCAGTGCGGGGGTGTGCTGAGACCAGCTCTGAGAGGAGACTGAGTGACATTATATGCAGAAGATATCAATAAAATCTGCAACTGCATCATTGTGTGTGTTGGGTCCATCTTTACAAAGTTCTTCCATTTATTATCTTTTTCCCTCACTATAGACAAAGGTTTGATAGCTGACCAACAACAGAAAACCAACCCAGTTCCATTTTCATTATTTAAATGTCTATATTCATGTCTCCGGCTGGACAGAGTGCTAAATCAGAAACATTTCAATAAGATAATGGAAGCCAATTAATTTGAGAGAGTTGTAAAAAGTTCTCAATAAACAAAAGTAATATTAAAATTGAGGAAATGGAGAAAGAACACATACCATAACCACAACATATTAAGGCAAACAAGTCTCAATACAGCATAGAAATGTGGCAAAAAAAACCCCAAAACATTACAAGTTGATTAATTGGCCAAAATGTAAACAATAACTGAAAGAATGAGAGAGAGTAAGAGAGAGCGAGAAAGAAAGACAGCGTGTGAGAGCTAGAGAGGGAGACATCAGTCACTCAAGTCACAATATCCCTGTGTAGATGCCATGCTGTGATACAGATACCACAGCACTGAGTCAGAGCAGAGAGAGATCAATAGAACAAGGCGCTTAGTTTGGCTTCTTAACCTGCTTTCTTTTAGACATTGCTTCCCCTTCCGACTATGGATTGCTACAGTGTGGTGAAAAATTAATTTAGCTTTAAATATGTATTTATGTAAATAAATGTACACATTTGTTTTTTTGTCATGGTAAAATGAGTTTTGGTGTGTGTGCGTGCACATTTGCATTATGCCTCGGCATAAAAGGGACTTTTCTTGTTTAATCCATCTCTGACTGAGCTACGTCTTGGCTCCACATCTACAGATTCCCTGCTGACCAGATTACACACAGTAAAAAATGGAGTGTCAATATTTCAGAGTAAACCTATTTTAATCTAGATAGAGTATTTACAACTCTATGAGGAGTAAACCAGCTCTAACATCAGAGTTAAAAGTCAGTGTAAAATTCTTTTCACACGCAGTGAAAACTTAACTCCACACAGTGCTGATTATTGCCAGTCCGCAGGCGTGTGGAGTATCAGAGTTCTGATGAGCATGGAATTTTCTCCAGAGAGTTGCCACAGTCAGGTAAGTAAAGTTAACATTCCCATACTGGTAATATTGTTTAAAAGGTTCTTTTAAAAAAAAAAAAACTAAATCGCTCTTTATAGTTTCACTGATGTCGGGTGAGGACATGTTAGCAGCATTTACCCATAGGTTCAATGATATTGTCAAGTAGCTACATGCTAAAAGTTGCTAAAAGTTCAGATGTCATTATCTTCTCAGAGTTAATATGAACCTAAAACATGTTAACTATGTATTTCTTCTAAATGGTGCCGAGATAATATAATTGTCACATGTCTAATGCCATAGTTTTAACAACTAAATTAGCGTTTATTAGTAAGCTAATAATCGCTAATTAGCTTCCCTAAGCCAACGGACTTTCAGAAAAAGTGAGTAACATTACCATAAAGTTAACTCTACTGATTTATATTCTTTTAAGCAAATGCCAAAGGTATGCACTACTTTAGAGTTTCGCTCATTATTTAGTAAGTAATATGTATTTTGTACAAATTAACTGATAGCAATGTTAATGATATGTTAATGTATATATCACTTGTTAACAGAAATAAAGCGAATTGCAGTAAGAGCGGACCAATACTTGGTAAGTAGGCTAAAGTCATTAAACAATATTAGATGTTAGTCACACTTGGCCCATTTGCAGAAACACTGGTTGATAAAGGATACACTAGGACATCTCCCCCTAAAAGTGTAAGAGTGATGTATGCGCATGGGATTGTTGCTCTGTTTCCATATCTACAAGAGCCATATTCACAACATGGATATGTAAGTAAAGGGGACTTTGCAACATTAAACACATAATTGCTATCAGAAATTTTGATAACGTTGTCATTCTGCATGTATTTAATTACATAGGAACATTACTACAATCCAGAAAGCGGTTC
>VUQG01024983.1:0-13285 GCA_015106755.1 Etia nguti | reverse complement strand
TTCATAATAGTTATCAGAGGACTCCCTCAGTTTGAAAGGCATCTTATCTGGAATATGAAGATCAACTATTCCATTATCACCTGAATCTTTATCACTGACACTAACTACAGCTATCACTGTGTCTAACTCGATGTTTTCAGTCACTGGACTCTGAAATGATTTAATTGATATTTCTGGGTGGTTATCATTCATGTCTTCTACTACGATCTTTATGGTACATTGTCCTGTTAAACTGCTGGCTCCTTTATCAGTAGCTATAACTTCCATATCATAAATCCTGAAATCTTCATAGTTCAGCATTCCCTTAACTGTAATTTCACCAGTGGCAGGATTCAGATTAAATGTCTCCTGTGTTTTTTCTGATGTATATAAACTGTATGAATATGTTATATCAGAATTTGACCCTTCATCTAAATCTGTCGCATTGAGATGAATAACAAGACTTCCAATCGGTGAATTTTCCATTACCTTTACATTCAGATTGTCTTTATCAAAGGTGGGTGCGTTATCATTTGTATCTAAAACTCGTACAATAACACTGGCAGTGCCAGAACGAGCAGGTGTTCCTCCATCTACAGCTGTAAGTATCAAATTATGAACAGCCTGCTGCTCTCGGTCTAAAGTCTGTTTCAAGATCAAATCCGCAAACTTTGATCCATCTCTTCCGGTCTGAACTTCTATATTAAAATATTCACTTTCACTCAAATGGTATGTTTTTACTGAATTGGATCCGACATCAGGGTCGACTGCATTACTCAGAGAAAATCTCTCTCCTCTTGGCGTCGCTTCAGATACATCTAAATGTATGACGTCTCTCCGAAATTGCGGGGCGTTGTCGTTTATATCAAGAATTTCTACTTCTATATTAAATATTCGTACTGGGTTATCTAGTATAACCTCTAGTTTTAGATAGCAAGACGACTTAGTACTGCAAATATGTTCCCTGTCGATCTTTTCAACAACATACAGCTCACCCGTCTCTTTGTTCACATCCAGATATTTCTTGTTCGCGATGATATCAAGACGCATCTTCCTCTGATTCAGTGTTTTCACATCCAGGCTGAGATCGGTGGCGAGATTAGCCACGACGGATCCTTCTTTCATTTCTTCGGGTATCGAATAATGACTTACTGAGGCCGATGTGTACCGATCAAAAGAAAAAATAACAGCGAGCAGCACATACCTCTCATAGGATCCCATTGTTCTTTTAACCAGTCTTTTATGTGGGTTTATTGCTCGTCGAACGACCAAGTCTATGTTTCCTGCGATATTCAGTTTTGATATCCTTTCTTTCATCACAGCCAAACAGACATTTCAATCTCCACCTTTTTCCTTGTCAAAATAATGCCAGCCCGCCACGGAGGGGACCTTCAGCACTACGGAGCTGTCCACTTTTATCTCCTTTTCTCAGACTACCACGGTTCTCTTGGATGACGTCCGTGTGTCGGCATTTTACTTATAGAATAGCGCCACCCCTTTGGTTTTGTCGGATCTTCCTAACTACATTGAACATGATATATGTAAAAATAATTTTCTATTCATATTTTTTTCACATTTGTATGTAGTGCGGACCCCAGACAGACTGACTTTGCTGTATATGTCACCACTAATGAGGTGTGATCACTCGGGTTAAATTCGTTTATTCGCTTCAGTGGCCTTAAATTTAGCATTTTTCACAACTATGTTCAGAGCTAATACAAAGTTTATTAGCGAAACTTATTACATTAAATCCCTTCAAACATTCAAAAGTGGAAACGACATGTCACTGAATACGTGCAGATGATTTATAAATATAATTCACTTAAGATTATTTACTTTTCCACTTATTCTCCTGTGTTCTAAGTGCTATGGTTTTCTAAGCATAGTATATCGAATTATTCATGTTGGTGACCCTTCAGATGAAGCAGTAAATCAATCCCTTTTTACCACTAATCAATACCAAGTATTAAATTAAAATATACGTTTGAAAATAAAATCTTCATCAGGCCTGCTCAAGCGACATGATTAAAAAAAACGTGTTTATTGCAGTTATTAATCCCTTCGTTGTATACTAGCTTGTGCATGCGATACTGGTGCCTCCAGGAAGGTTTTGAAAGTTTACGTGAATTCACTGAAACTAAATTATGCAAAACATGAGTTACTATAATGATAACCACAATACTACTACTACAAGGACTACTACTACTACTAATACTAATACTCACAATAATAATAATTAATTTAGAAAAAAATTAGGAGAATAGTTTTTTTAAAAATTGTCTGTAATACATATGAAAATGGTACTCATGATACTTTATCAGATTTTAGAATAATTCACTAGAATGTTTTAATAGATGAAGTCAAGGGGGAAAAGAAAAATTGTAAAAATAGTACTTAATATTTATATATTTATTGTGTAGATAACATACCATATCTGTCCATTAAATTCCTACCTGCAGAGTAGAAGCTGCTGAGTCACTAGTGTCTGTCAGTCCTGTCCCTCTTGGTATGCTGGACACAATGTACCTGGAGCCCTTTGGCAGAGGCTGTCTAACCACCAGCTTTCCTTTCCTGGTCTCTGCTAGAAACAGACTGTACCAGTAGGCATCGTTGGAGACCAGAGTGGAGTCTGCGATGGTGGAGTTCCTCTCACTGATCACACTGTTCCTGGAGGGAGGAGCTGCTTTGCTGGGCTTGGGTTTCTGACACTTGATCACAATTGTGACCAATATGGTGATGAGCAGCAGAAATGACACCGAGCCCAGACCGATGACCAAATACAGGTTGATGTCTGAGAAGATGTCATATTCCAGAGGCTCCTCAGTCATGTCAGAGTAGGCTTTAACAGCAGTCTCCATTGTGGTCAGCTTGATGGTGACTGTAGCAGAGAGAGCAGGATCTCCGTTGTCCTTGGCAACAACAACCAGTCTCTGGTGGCGTGGATCTCTGTAACTGAACATCCTCATAGTCCGGATCTCTCCGTTGTATTGGTCCAGACTGAACAAGGTGGCATCAGTCACCTGTAGAAACTGGTAGGTGATCCGAGAGTTGTGCACAGAGTCTGTATCTAAGGCTATCACCTTGGCAATCAGGGAGCCTTTATCAGTGGATCTGGGGATTTTTTCCTCCACCACAGAGCCGTGTGCACGCCACGGAGACACAATAACTGGAGCGTTGTCGTTCTGGTCCACAATAATGATGTGGACGGTCACGTTACTGCTGAGAGGAGGAGAGCCAGAGTCTCTGGCCTCGATGTGGAACAGAAACTCCTTCTCGATCTCATAATCAAAGGTTTTGAGTGCGTAAAGATTACCGTTCTCTGGATTGATGGAGAACAGCATGGACATGGAGGTGTTGGCTATCTCCTTCTCTATTATGAAATACACTAGATACTGGTTTTCATGGAGGTCGGGGTCAAAGGCAGTGAGAGAGCTGAGCAAGGCCCCGGGTGCGTTATTCTCCATGACACGTATAGTATAAAATGACTGGGGGAACTGTGGCGCGTTGTCATTAACATCAAGCAGATGGACAGTTATTGTTTCATTGTCAGATAAAGGTGGCGTCCCTGCGTCTGTTACAATTAGAGTGATGTCATATTCAGGTACTGTTTCGCGATCTAAAGGCTCGGACACGATGAGCTTGTAATGCATGGGTCGATCTGAAGATTTATTAATAGTAAAGGGCATGAGTTGATGTATAGTTAAGCTTACTTTTCCATTATCTCCCGTGTCTCTATCACTTACGTCTACAAGTGCAATAACACTTCCTACTTCTACGTTCTCCTCCACTGTGTTTTTAACAGACTGTATGGTGATTTCTGGATAATTATCATTCATGTCCGTCACATTAACCACCACTTTGCACTGACCAAGCAAGGGATGCGTGCCTTTATCTCTGGCCTCGATGTGCATCTCATAGAATTTCATATCTTCATAGTCTATAGTTCCTTTCACAGTTATCTCTCCAGTGTTATGATTCAGTGAAAATGCCTCTTGTGTTTTCTCCGACGTGTAAAGGGTGAATGAGTACACAATCTCTGAATTCAAACCCTCGTCAAGGTCCGAGGCGTTGAGCTTCATCACTAAGGTCCCTATTGGGGTGTTTTCCGTCATGTTAATTGTATAAGTCTGCTTATCAAACCGTGGAGGATTATCGTTTGTATCCTGTACTCTTACAATAATATTAGCAGTGCCAGAGCGCACCGGGACACCGCCATCCACTGCAATCAGTATTAAATTATGAACAGCAATCTGTTCTCTATCCAACGATTTGGTCAACACCAAGTCTACATACTGAGTTCCGTCGCTACCTGTCTGAATTTCGATTGTGAAGTGTTCAGTAACACTGAGTTTATACGTTTTAATTGTATTTATACCAACATCTGGATCCACGCCGTTGGGAAGGGAGAACCTCTCGCCCGGCGTTGCAGATTCTGAAACGTCGAGCTCTACTCTGTCCCGTCGGAAATGTGGAGCGTTATCGTTTATGTCCGTTATTCCAAGCTCGATGTTGAAGATACGTAAGGGGCTTTCTATGATCACATCGAGCTTTAAAAAGCAGGACGCGGGTTTCGCCGGGCAAAGATATTCCCTGTCCATTTTTTCTACGATGTACAGTTCGCCCGTCTTTTTGTTAAAATCTAGGTATTTTTTGTTGGAAAAAATATCAAGTTTTACCTCTCGTTGCGCCAAACCTCCAGGCTCAAGTCCCAGATCTGCAGCCAGATTAGCTACAACAGATCCCTTTTCCTTCTCCTCCGGTATGGAGTACCGTGTCACCGACAAAGCAGGTGGCCATGCTGCACACAAGACAAAGACGGCAATGCAAAATCTCATCTTTTCCTTTGCAGGAAAAAAATAAGCCAGATCCTAAAAGCCGTTTTATGTCTGTGATTCTTAAGATTTCACAGAATATCTTTTCCAAAATCCAGAAAAAAATAGAAATAAATGAATTAAGGTTCTGTGTATAAATAATCATAAGCGCCCATTTAAGAAAGCTGTGTCCTCTGCCTTTACAAATGGGTGTGTCATGACTTCAGAGAAGCAGAGGTAGTGTGCTGTAGTGGTCAACAGTGACACCGTGTGATACACGGTAAACACAGCGCATTAAATTTTTCAGCTCTGAAATCAGCTTTGCGACCTCGCATGGCAGTGACGCATGGAAGGACATCCCCAAACACACACACAAGCGCACCCGCAGCACTGTGCGCTTTATCCTAAAACATCTCTCATTCATCAGGCATGTTTTCAAAAGACAGTTGTTTGTTTGTTTTATAATAGCAAAGGATTCATTTCAAATATTGTCTGAGATCTTTATAACAAGGGAATAAATCATGGAGGATAAAACAATCTACTATCCTTAAGTTAGCATGTCTTTATTTTATTTACATGCCACTAGATGATTTAAAACAGCTGTATATAACAGCTCCTACATTACTGAGGTATATGATTGTATAATAAAGACATAAACCTTTCTAGCTTTCTATGCCTTTATACACAAACCT
This sequence comes from Etia nguti, assembly GCA_015106755.1. Lineage (NCBI taxonomy): Eukaryota > Metazoa > Chordata > Actinopteri > Cichliformes > Cichlidae > Etia > Etia nguti. Next base: position 7,803 of record VUQG01024983.1, on the reverse strand, counting down.
GTTGACGCTGTTACTACTTGACGCCAGCCTACTACTGTCTGCCCTAAGCTGGCAAATGACCTGTACTAGTAGATGTCACTTTACAGTTTGTAGTTTGTGACTTTTTTCATTTGCTTTTATATTAATTTTTAAAAGTTTAAAACATGTTTTTTGTGCCTGTAAAGTTGAAACAGTCAAGAAATCCACATGTAGTTGATCTCTACAAGATAGCAACCAAATTGTAGTGAAGCTGAAGTATGTATTGGACTAAAACAAACACATGGTATGCGTTTAACTTAATAGTAGTTTAGAAAACAGCCTTCAATCTAAGGAGGCTCAAATAACAGAAAGTCTTTCAGGGTAAAACATGCACAATAAGTAACAGTTGAAGTTTATGTGGAGTCAAGTGTTTACTAGATTTTACCACAGGAATTCCACAAGGCTACACACTTGAGCAGTGCATTAGGGGTGAAGAACAATGATGAAAATGTGGATGGGTGTGATGTAATCAGTGAGAGGATGCTGTGATGAAACCTGGAGGTGAAATGTGTGGAGGAGATGTGCGTCCCACCTTGATCTGACACCGAAATGACAGCTGACAGCAGCAGAGGGAGGTCATTTTACAGCGGACTAATTGCTGGCTTACAGACAAGTAGTGGCAAAGTCTGACTGGTTGGAATCAGGAAAGAGTGATACTCTCAATCAAAGGATGTTAACAGTTGGCAGAAAGAGAGAAAGATAAACAGCATGTGTGAGAGTTTACTGCAGCTGCCTTAGCAAAATCTGGCACCGTGCAATTCTTCTCCTTTTAGATTACTGTTTTGTGAAAGTTCTTGACAAAAAGGTAAACTAAGGTCAGCTTTTTACTTTCCACCACTGGCTGTGTATGTGAAATGTTTCCACACAGTTATCATGCACCGTTATGTTCCTGCTTTCAGTCTGACTTTTGTACTCTGCAAGCCAGAGTACAAGCTGCGATCCACAGACAGATCTCACTGATGGAAAAAATATGTTATGCAATGTTCTAATTAGTGTGAGCTGTATGATAGTCAAGGATACACGCAGTACACTTAGTGCCTGGAAGTATGCCCAGGTTGCAAAAAAATTATTGTCTGCTCATTAAAGTACACTCATAACTGTTCCTGTCAGAAGCCCGTAGAAGGAAAAGTGTTATTATGCGACAGTTTTAAGGCAAAGAAGGATGGGATTGATAAAATGTAATAAAAAGCTCACTGGGGACTTCCCCCAGCACTTGAATGAAACCTTTTATTTCATGCTTTTGCTCCCTTGCAAGAATAAACACTCCAGTTCTTGACTGTTGCTCATTTTTGTTCATTTTTATTCTGACACTCGCTCACACTGGTGTTCATGTAAAGCATCTGAAGGTTGTTCCAATACCTTGAGCTCTGTTGCTCAAGGTGTTGCTCCACAGTGCAGAACAAAGTGTAGTGTACTTTACTACTGAAAATCTTAAAATCATCAGGTATCTCTTCTATCTGCAGTTTCTAATCACCTTTAGACACAACAGATCTGCTGGATATATTTTTATGTACTGAGCACCAGGCTCTTGCAAAATTACAGAAACAGAATAATTCATGCTCATCTGTGCTTTGTACTGTATATAACTTGTGGCTTTCTTTCATTATCCCAGTTTCTGCTACCCTACATTAATCCAACATTAAAAAAGATTCCCACTTCCACTGTATATAGATCGTCATTTTCATAGGAGAAAGAGAGCTACACATCACCGGCCCGGGTATTATGGTTTGCCTTCTGTACTGATACTGGATTACATCACAGTTTGCATTAAGTTTCCCTTGAAGACCTAAACTGACAGTTCGTCATGATGAGGCGAGCCCTGTGTTTAAAAGAGCCAAAAGCAGTGCCAGTGATCATGACAGCCTCTAACACTCTAACCCCAGTTATCTGATTATCTATTATTTCTGGTCCCACAAGTGGACTAGGTGAGTCTGGCATGTAACTATAGATGCTCTTAGGCCTGTTTGTGGTGCTTTAAGCAGGTCACACTCGACTGTAATCGTCACTTTTTGTAGCTTTTTGTGTTAATTCAACATGTATTATTTTATAATCAATCACCGCTTAAAATGCCATTGCCTTTGTACATACACTGTAAGGATTGCCTAGAAAATGCCTCTAAAAATGTGAAACCTGAATTTCTTTAATAAATTGTCTTGGTCAAAATAACTTTAGATTTGTTGAAGATGAAACTAATTTGGAAACAGCACTGGTCACTAGAATGTGAATGTGTCTGAGTCACTACTTTTTGTAGTTTCATGGTTTTGAATGCTTTATTTAAAACATTTTTTTATTTGAAACCACAACTTTATATTTAAAAAATCCATGCACACTTGATATAAAAAGTCAGATTTGATGGAAATGATCCTTACGTTTATTTAATTATCTTACAGATTGAAAATTAAGTTTAAAATGTGCATGGAGCCATCTTACACATAAAAGGGGTGGCTCACTGATATTTGTGGTAGTACTGGTAGTACTCCTTGACTGCCAAAGGTTTATTACATTTTATTATAGCTTTTTTTTAATTTGCTTTTTCATGTTGCTTTGTATCAAGAAAGCACCAGGCTTTCTTTATACAAATCAAGAAAGCCTGGTGCTTTATGACACGAGTCATAAAGGGCTTCAGAGACACAAAAAATGAGCAACAGTGGGGGCCCATGCAACAGATAGTATGACTCCCACTGAGATTCCAACAGATTTTTTGTTTGTTTGTTTGCTTTGTTTGTACATTACATGGTGTCCTCTACCTCCAGTGTTAATGCATTTAGCCAGATTTTGTTTTTTTATTTTGTTTTTGCTATAGTTCTACATTAAGTCCTTTGTACCTGCCCAGCCCCACACTTAATAACTTTACAAAATAAAATATTTTCTGTTATATTTTCTGCCCAACAAGTTTTGTGTGGAAGGGAACAATTCTCCGTGAGTTGGATAAGAGTATAAAAAAAGTGGATCAATAAAATAATTCTTACTCAATGATGCCCTCTGCTGGGGAACTATTTTGTGAAAAACTGGTCAGTATATTTACTGTGAAAATGTTGTGATCATAAATTAATCAAATTTCAATATCTATAATATATAAATATATAAGAGTCTGTAAATTCATGTATTAAAGTGTGTTGTATTTTAATGGAGATCATTATTCGGATACAATAAAATGCCAGCATGAGATATTGTAGAAAAATTGTCTCAGAATAGTTCAAGCATGAGGGTTTTGTTTGTTTGTTTATTTTTTCTTTCTTGTTTTAACTAAAAAATTTGGATAACACTAAAAAAAAAAGATCAGGGAAATTACTTCTGATTGAGTTATTTAATCATTACATGTGTAGGCATGCAAAATTATCAGAGCCATGATGCTCCTGAAGTAGTAATGAAATGTAACTGAAGTATGTTATCTGAACTACAGTTTACTTACAGTTTGCTAAGTACTGTTTGGAGGCACCTGTCATTTACTTAAGTATTTAGACCACATTTCATCTATGTTTCTTTGTGTAATTGTGTGTTTTTTACTCAACTGATTTTATTTATTTATTTATTTATTTATTTATTTTTTTTTTGGGGGGGGGGAACTGTAGTAGTTAGTTTGCAGAGTAAGATGTGGTTAATTAAAAAGATTTAAAAAACAGAGATTAATGTAATCAACAGTATTTAAAGCTCTTCACCACAGCAAGCTGCAACATTCAGTTGCTTCATCTAACACTGTAGTGCATTTTTAAAATTAATGAATGCAAGGTTGTTGTAACAGTGTTTTCGTCTTATGTTATGTTGTTGCATTATTAGTATTTTTTAGATAAACCTACCACTGACATTGAAAGGGGGGGGGATATGTAATTTATTTGTATTTTACTTGCATAAAATTTCTTTGTTTGTTTTCTTACCACTGCTTAAAAATTAAAGAAAAGAAAAAAAGGTCTTAAGGGGTCATGATTTATGTATGTGAAAGGCTGCTGTGAAAACATTAAATCCAGCCTGCTGCACCGTGTTCGACGCGCCCTCTGGTGGACAACAGAAAACATTGCAGTTGGATTTAAAGGAACAAATGGACAAAGCAGTTTCAGCACTATGACAATGGACAGCTCCCAGTGCGACCCACAGTAATGGTTAAATGATGTGAGAAATGAAGCGAGTTTATCTGCGTTACAAGTGCTGCTATGCTGTAAGAGAAGAAACGTTGAGATTACATATTTTATAATTTCACTACAATTTCACCAGTTGATGGCTTTAAAAGAAGCTGGATATGTATGTGATCTATTTTATATACATGAATTTGGCGTTTCTGAACGTGTTTAAGCCGTGTTTGAGCCAAGCCGATCTAAATATGGCTGCCCCTTCCACTGTCCCTGTGGATCACCTTACTACAGAGAAGGTTAGTCTGCTCCCCTCCATGCTCTCTATGGACACCCATTTCCTTATTAACGACATTATTTTCAATCTGAGCCATAGGACAACCTAATTACCCTGCTCATTTCTGGCCAGTGGCCAGCTCCCATCTGTTGATGCTGTGAACTAATTCCCAGAGAAGAAAGAAATAAAAGGGCATACATAGAGAGAGAAGCCACAGGCCCCCTTGCTTAGATTCAGGTGTGGCATTTGGAGTTAAGAGCCCCCCCACCACCAATCCTTTCCCTTTCCTCCCATGTATTCGTGTTCGTGGTCTTAATTAAAGTGATATTTCGAGAGAGGAGGTTCTGTTTGTTCAGTTAATGAACCCCACTATTCTCTGCGGGCAAATGGAAATGCAAGCACTCCAATTAGCATATGTTAGCATTTTACTATGTTTATTCCTCACCGTGGAAAACAGCTTACCAAGGCGAAAAGCTTTTCACCCATGTACGAGTAGCTCTGGAACTTTTTCACCTCAAAATAATTAACTCAAGCTAATTAAACATAGATCTGGAAAACTTACATCTAAATCATTTATGTGTGCACATCGACTGAATCTGCATTTTGGTGCAGGGGTTGTTTTTTATGAATTACAGCAGGTCACAAACACTTGCTTGAAAGAAAAGAGGAAGGCCATATGAAAAAAATACTTTATTTTCATAAATGTATACAGTACATGTGTAAAGGAAGGAACCCTCCCCTGTCATTACAGTAGTCTGCTTCATGGTGCAGCTTGCATATACATACTTACTGTTTGTCATATTCACACAAGCTCTGTTAGCAAACAAAGATACAAAAAGGAAAAGCACATTTTCTTTTTCATATAACCAAAAAATATAAATTCATAAGAATGTGCAAAATTATTGTCCACGAATGCTTTTCGAAAACCATTTTGGATGTAACTGCTGCTCCAGTTTGATTGTCTAAATAATAATAATGATAATTCTAATAATAAAAACAGACACATATGCTGACAATGTTGCAGTGGCATGTCACATAAATAGCCATCAGACCTTCATTATCCTTCTGCAAAACAGATTGTCCATTCATTATTCCTCTTTCTCTTTCTATTTTCATACCACTTATAAATCATATGTTCATTAATTTATGTACTGGATAGGCTCTACCTCTGTTTTCATATGAGGTTATCCATCTTTTTAATCATCCACTAGGGCAGTTATTGAAAAGTCAGTCATTGTACAGGTCATTATTTATGATTGCAGCCTCTCCCTGGGGCGACATCTGGAGACGTCGCTTCTTGCCAAAAGTAGAAAAGGAATTGTGGACATCTAGGTCACTTCGCTGTGCGGCGGGCCTCAGGGTGCAAAAGCCTGATGGCGTCCCAGGGATGTACACATTGTGGTGGTAATCGGGTGGCGGGTGTGGGTGTGGGTGGGAGGGGATCGAAGGCTGCTGCTGCTGGGGAGGAGGTGTACACCGAGGAGTCCAGGGGTGAGAGGGGATCCCACTGGGTGAAGGAGACATCTTATAATCTATAACATGAGGAGAAAGGAGAGAAGAAACAACTGCTTATTTTTCAATATTGACTTATGTCTTTACAGCTTTAAAAAAAAATGCTGTAAGGACTGTAAATGAATAAATGCAGTAAAAGGAGCAGTGATCTGTTTAGTGGTCAGTTTAGTGAGGATGAGGTAAGCCATCAGCAACAAGTGAGTTAAGGGAATAACAAAAAAAAGTCAAAACATTAAAGAACGAGGATGTGCTGCGTGTAGAATATTAAACTAGTCTAGATGAAATACTGCATATGCATACATAAGCAGGAATGCATTTGGCCTCTCTCACCTTTCATGCCTCTCATGTGAGTACCCCAGGTCCAGTATTGTCCAGGTGCCATGGAGGTGACATAGTTTTCTGGGTCTGCATGCATGACTTTTCGCATGAGGGTGCCATCCATGTTTATGGAATTGTAACTACAAACAAAATAAGTCTGTGTAACAACACCTTTGACTCATATATATGAAAATGCAAATCATATTGACATGAGCATTTTTTTATGCAGACTGTATGCTTCAGAGTATTATTGAGCACATACTTGGTGGGGGGGGGGCATAATGCTGCTCTACAGATATCAGGTCAAAGGTCAGAATGATACCTTTTAATAGAGGAGTTTTGGTTCTTCGTGAGAGTCCAGTCTGTGTTTGGCTGCTTCAGCTGCAGAGGGAAGACATGTCAGAGTTAATGGAAGGGTATTCATGTTAACGATCATTTCCGTGTGGCTCTATTTTTAATTTCATCTAAACGATGTCGGTTATGATAGAAGTCACTGATAGCTGACACGAGTAGACTTTCTTGGGATCCCTCCTGAATTGAAGACACGATTCTTTTCAGATGGATCATGACTGCCGCCCCGTGGATGTTTGGCAGAACAGGCTCATTTCAAGAGTGGAGGTGGTGATGCCCCCAGCTACGATTCGCCTGTCACTTAGTTTTGCTTTTATCCTCCGTGGCGCAGCGGGAAGGGTGAAAGAGAGCACCCGAGTGATATTTATTCCAGTTTGATTCTCATAGTATGGATTCCACGCTCTATTAATTCACCTAAAGTTGTTAACGAGAAGAATGCGACGTAAGCTATTATTAGAATCGGTATTCAAAATACTCTCCTCAGCCAGCTATGCGCAAAACCAATTAGAACCCCACCGGGATGAAACGAAACATGATTTTAATCTTCAAAGGGAACCGTGCCAGGGAGGAAATTAAGAAAATTACACACGTCATTGTTTTGTGGATTTTATGCATCATTTTACATTAATATTTGCCTGACGCTCCTCGAGCAAGGTTTTTAATTAAAAGTCTCGCAGAGAGCCTTGAAAAGTTTGCGGCCCTCGCAACTGTAAGTGGAGCAACCCAGCATGTCTCGCCACGCATTCACACCGTGGCACACATTCGCCTACCTGTCCTGTGTGTCGTGCACGCTTGGATGTGTGTTTAATCTCCCATTTCACCTTCAATTCGTCAACTTAAGCGCGGTTATGCACTTGCTTCGTGTATTTGTTATTCGTTGTGATTTGTCTTTGACGCGCCAGAGACGACCTCACTGTGACTCACGTGAGCACGCCGAGGGACACCACCGGGTGATTTGGTGGAGCCAATTAATAACAAGAAGGACACTTTCTCCTGAAGGAGTTTAGCTACAGGCGGCACATTCACCGTGACCTCGAATTCCCTCTTGTGGCCAGAGGTGTATGTGTCAGTGACCGGGCTGACATTTCTCAGTCAGCCTGGTGGAGTCTGGTATCAAGGCCCTGACTCTTTGTCCCCTCCGCGCTTTGATAAATAGCGCGGAGGGGACAAAGAGTCAGGGCCGATTCATATCGGCATCGGCATTACGCACACATTTATGGTCTGCTGCTCCGTCTATTAAGATAAGAAAATAAAAAACACGGG
>VUQG01024981.1:42233-56388 GCA_015106755.1 Etia nguti | reverse complement strand
AAATCTATAGACATCATACATATACCGACAAGACAGTGTAAATCACTGTCACAACAGTGTTTGTTTTCATTCAAAGGCTTTATGGCTTTTTCTATAATACCTGGTGGGCCGGTCTCTAGTCAAACTAACTTTTTCTAGCAAGTGCTACTGCAGCTTTTCTGCCACCTTGAAAATATATAAAGTAGTTGAAAGTCTAATTGCACATTAAACCAAAATAATTTCTCTCTAAAATATCAAGTGTCCTTCTTGAGAAAATGACATTTTTTTAGTGCACTTTATTTTTGTGTTAATATATGCCGACAATCAGTGGGAATATCTCAGAGAGACAGTTAGGGGTCGACAGAGGTTGATGGTGTGAATTCTTTATTTGGTGTGTATGATAATGGGTTCATACATGAGTAGAAAAGACAAAAAAGATATCAGACTTATCTCCCCGTCTCTGTTTTACAGTCTCCTCAGTCCTCTCTCACCCCTCTCTGCAGTACAGTCTCAGTTAAATCCTGGTCTGGATTCGATCTAGAATCTGGATCAGGATCTAAACTGCAGTCCAGTCATGTCTTCATTCCACCTGTCTCTTTTATTACTTTGTCCCCTCTCATTTTCTTGTAATTATTCACACCTATCCATTCACCTTTCCTCTCCTGTCTGTCAGAATCTCTTGTTGGACAGTTTAATTCTTCCATAATCCACGGTTTATCTTCCATGTCAGTCCAGCCATCCTTCTCCCCTCTTTTTAAAATCTGTCTTTTTTGTTTCCACATGCAGAAATTTACCAGTGTTATAAAGTTCAGGGCAAGAAAGAAAAGATGTTAAACTTTTTGAACATTTTCTTTCACATACACACAGTCATCTGCTCTTTGGTTAGTCATTAATTATTGAAATTTGTCACAGATTCTACTTGAGTGCAACTTCTGTCACTGTGTGTGTTCTTGTTTTGGGCCATAAATCTCTTTAACATGTGACGTGGTGGGGACCTACCTCCCTTCTGGGAACAGATGAGTTCCCACATAATAAATCATTGAATTTTTAGGTTCAGACTTCGGTTACGCCTAGGTCGCGAATAGAGCCAGACACAAGGTCTGCCTTAAGGAGGTGAATTTCTGTACAAGTGATGCTAGTACAACTAGTGTGTGTGTGTGTTCATATATTACCAGCATTGTGGGCACAAAGCGTTAACAGATTTGCATTGCCAGGACCCACATTTTATATGGGGACAAAAAGTCCATTAAAAGTTTTAAGGTGTAATTTAAATTTACTTGTAGTCAGACAGTCCCAAGGCACCAGTCAACAACCCATTTACTAGGGAAAGATGCATATTTCCCAACCATTAGCAAGAGGTTGATGGAAATGGCTGTGTAATTGATTGTGAAATCTCTGGTGCCAAGAGACCATCTACCTACCTACCTAAAATTTAGGTTTAGATAAGTCTCTAGAAAAAAAAATGTCAGTATGTCCTCTGAAGTGGGTAAAACACTAGACTCTGCTCTGCATTGCAAATGTATGTTATTACAGCTTGAAGGTCAGGATGACAGCACACACTTTTCATTGTTTCCTCGCATTTGCCTACTTCCCTTTCATTTTCGTTTGTTATTGGCTCCTTTTATTTCATATGTCCCTGCTGTCTGCTATCCTCACAACACTTAATTGGTCCCCTTCTTTTCTTTTTAATTGCTTCTTTTGTTCTTTAATTTTCCCCCTTCTTTTTTATCTTTTCCTGCTCTATGCCTTTTTTACTCTTTGAGTAACTCAATCTTTTTTCATTTAGCTTGTAGCCTGCTGTTTTTCAATTTTGTATACCTTCATGTTTGCTCAGAGTGTTTTCTCTTTGCCATAAATCCTGACACTAAGTCACTCTCATTAGTTGCTTTTGCTTGGCATGCTGTCTTTATTTGTTTTACCAAGTTGTTTGATTGCCCTGATTTGCTACATAATGGCTGGATGTTGGTCTTTACCAGTGGTTAGCTGATTTGTTTGCTTCTCAGCCACTTACAAAAAATAGAGAGGAAACTGTTGAAAAAAATGATAATAATTCAAGCCTCAGAGGAAAATATTCTGATGTCTGTTCACCTGTAACAACCCTGATATAGCTTGACATTGGGTCTTCCTCTTTTTGAACTGTGTGTTTTGCTGAGCCAAGGTTATAGTTGGAATTAAGATAAGACATCATTTTCAAGTTGGCTACAGTCAGAATTTAGGTAAAGTTAATTTCAGTAATATTTATTGTGAAGTTCAGCATATGCAGGATATCTTCTCCTTGTCTGCCTTCACTGTCTCTGGCTATCAGCTCGGATAATTTCCTAGGTATTTGCAGAACATGACATATATGGACAGGTCTACCGGAAACCGAAGAACTTATTGGTAAAACAGTTTGCTTTTCATCTGTAAAAGCTACGAACAAGTAGAAAGAAACACAGCTTTTAGCAAAAAGCAATGGTCTGTGACTAGATGTTTAATAGAAAAAAATTCTATATAGTTCCAGGATAATACTGTGGTGGGGTTTGGTTTGTGGCTCAGCTGCCAGGGAGGGGTGGAGCAGTGGGTTCAGGGTGTGGTGTCAGGGGAGGTTGACCAGCACAGCACATCTGCATCATCTAATCATGCCTCCCCTGTTTCAGTAGGACGCCAGGGCCTGACAAGAAAGCTGTGCTGTGCTGAACTAGAGTAAGGCAGCAGGAAAACTGCACACGCAGAGGGATTGAAGAGACAGTGTGAATAAACAGTCACTTGTCTGGCAACACTGTGTGCGTTGGGTCCTTCTGTTACAGATACATAACCCAATATTTATCCCTCTGAGGTCTAAATCACAACAGGCGGTAACCCAAATCGTACAACTACTAAACCCTGTATTTTGGAGAAGGGCAAGAATTCCTTGTTTTAATGAAAAATGTGACAAGTTTTTCATGTGTCTCAGTTAGAATGATTATTTGTGTCTTTCCCATTATATTTTAGAATCAGGAGAACAATTGAATAAAAATTCAAATTCCCTTTTCTGAATGTCAGCGTTTTAGGGTTTGTGTTGGGATTACAGTTGTCATGATGGCTTAGATCTCAAAAGGGGTAAAAAACAAAAAAAAACCAACCAAAAACAGACAAACAAAAGAAAACAAAAAAGAAAAACTTTCTGAGAGCAATTTAAAAAAATAGAAAGCAAAACAAAATATCTTAAAAATTGTTTGGAGGCACCAGGAAATGGTAACAGTTACATTTGTTGTTAATAGTCTTTATTTCTTATTAATGCTTGTCAGAGAAAAGCAAATTTTAAAAACTATAGACATTACTACTATCTGCCCACTGAGAGCCAAGGGATTTCCCAGGCATGGTGACTCTATCTGGAGTAGTAATTGATCAGTTCTTGGTGGTTTTGTACCTGCACAACTCAAACATAACCTTTGTCACAGCAGGTTAAGTGTCCAGTATGAGTTATCACGTCGATTTATCCAGGATTAAACCTGCAGTTCACTTGTTAATCCCCTTTTACATTAGTGTAAGATTAAGGTCAGTGTCAAGGGTTGCTTTTGTTTAGGTTTATGTTAGAGTAAGTTTACAGTAAGGGTAAGGTCAGGCTGAGGTCAGGGTAAGGGCGAGATTGGAGCTGAACACAGTACAAGCAACGCGATTAACAAACAACAAATGTGAAGCAGAAGATTTGCCTGCTTTTGTCGAGATGGTCAGCAGCTGGAGCTTCAACAGCAGCTGTTTACATGCAGATGATCAAGAATCCTTTTCAATCATATCTCAGTCAGATCTGACCTGATGCGCCATACACTCACGTTAAGTCAGACTCATATGTTCTAAAAATACTATTACATCTAATCTCAAGTATCTTTCTATAAATTCTCTTTAACTGAGCCCCTGAATCTTGTCTGACAAACATCAGCTTTTTAAATGTCATTCAAAATAAAAATGGCTCAGTAACAGTTGTGTGCAACTGGACCTGCAAAAGGCTTCTAAATATGCAATGTTTGCCATATTTGAGCAAGTGTGGGCTAAAACCACTGGGTTCACTTTGTAACCTTTTGCTTTTTCTGCAAGTGGAAAGATCACGCTAGAGAGGAAAAAGCCATCCCAGATCGTATCCAGGTGGCTGTTGGAGAAGAGGTAGAAAGAGAGGATCGAGATGAATGGAAAGAGTGGGGGAGGAAGGAGAAATGGGAATTTTAAAAAGTGAGGGGATAAGAGATGAAATTCAATCAGCTGGTGTGATTCTGTGTGAGAGAAAAAGAGAGAGAGAGGGAGGGAGAGGAGGAAGTGTGTCAGCCATGACAGATTTGTATTCCACACTGAACGTCTGACCTTAGCAAACCCATCATACAACACACACACACACACACACACACACACTTTGTTACACACACACAGAGAAATGCTTTTACTCCATCACCTCTGCTCTCTCTCTCTCTCCCCACACACACGTGCCAACACTCTACCCCCACGCTACAACTCGTGTGTGTAGGAGCGTGTGTATAGGGTGGCGATGTCTGTTGCTATGGTGACAGTAGCTTTCTTTCCTCTTCCATCCTCTAGCCTGTTAGGAACAGATGAGAGACGGTGTGTGAGAGACAGGTAGAGATACATATTAAGTGTTCCCCTTAAAGCAGAAGAAAAAAGTGTGTGTGTGTGTGTGTGTGTGTGTGTGTGTGTGTGTGTGTGTGTGTGTGTGTGTGTTAACATGTATTTTATTTCTTTGTAAAGTTTGTTTTGCTGTGTTTACTGCCTTGAGGTATATCTACTTAGGTTTTTATGTTTTTATCTTTTATGTTAAGCACATTGAGTTTATGTGTCATGAAATGTGCTATATAAATAAAACTGCCATTGCCAAAAGAAAATGAAGAGAATATGCTACAGATGGTTGGAACTGGTCTATTCTTTCTTCCTTTTTTTCTAATATAGATTTTACTGCAGATAGTAAAGGTCAAGAGCACTTATTGTTGACTTGCAGATCAATTGAAACTGCTTTGATTTACAATAAATACATGAAATTACTCTGAACGTCTCATTTATTCACTCTATATTTTCCTGCTATTGACTGGAAACTCAAATTATTTTCTTCAATTGCTACTTTTGTTTGCTTCAGTACATTTATGTCAGTTTGATTCTCCATCCACCTGATTCTCTAATATCTTAATGACAGAGCATTAATGCTAAACTTTATTAATGTAGCAGGTCTTTTCAAGTCTAACAGACAGAAGTACACACAATGATAAACCGCTTTTAATATTATACAACTGTACAGTGCTTTTGCTGTCACTCATAATGCTGATTTGTCTGCAGCAGCTGTATTGGTTCACCATGTATTATGTGTGTAACGGCTGCGTGTTTTTCTAATAGTATACTTTAAGCTTCTATTGCAGAATCAATGCACTGCTGCCAGCTGATTTATGCATGTTAAGGATTGGTTATATGCTGCTAATGGCCACTTTTCATGTGAACACACTTGTAGCTAGATTGATAAACCCTGGCTTAATTTATGGAGTTGATAATCACTTTCATGTGATCGTTTATCCTGACTGCCTGTGTTAAGGTAAGTGAAACCAGACACTATAAAGACATCCTGAGGAGATTCACATTGCTTCGCAGTACAGGGCCCAATTGTCATTTTAGCTAAATGTTAGATTTTTTTGGATGGTCAATTTAGACGGCATTTTCTTTTGACAGACATATCACAATTTTTGGAAAATCTATTCTTTTTTTTCACTTTTATTTCTTCTTCTTTTAATTTTTATTCTATTTTATTTTATGGTTTGAGCACCACAAGGCTGTTGTACTGTATTCAAGGTGGGACAGAGCGGCGGCATGCTTTCATGTTGTTTACACCAAATTCAGACCCTACCATCTTAATGTTAAAGCAGAAATAGACACTCATCAGACTGGTAAACATTTTTCCAGTCTTCTACTGTCTTGTGTGAATTGTATCCTGAGTTTCCCATTCTCAGCCGACAGGAGTGGCACCATTCGTGGTCTTCTGCTGTTGCGGCCCATCTGCTTCAAAGTTCAACTTGTTGTCCATTCAGAGATGCTCTTCTGCACACGTTGCTTGTGACAAGTGGTTAGTAGAGTTACTCTTGCTTCCTGCAGGGTGAAGCATTCTTGTTATTCTGTTACCTTATTGACAAGGTGCTCACTCGATATTTTCACCTTTTCGCACCATTTTCTAGAGATGGTTTTGTGCAAAAATCCCACTCTATCTTCCCACGTTGAAAGTCACCTAAATTTCATTTCTTTTCTTCCGCATTGTGATGCTCAGTTTGCACTTCCGCAGGTCGCCTTGACCATATGTTGAGTTACTATTAAAGTAATGTTGCTGGTTTGTGGCTGGAGGGCACACAAATTGCTCGCAGTTGAAATAGTTCACTGATTCTCAAGCATTTGTCAGTAGGAGATGAGTAATCATCTCACACAAGCTTCTCTCACAAATCAGGGAGACCTTCCCTCTTCATCACATTCAATCACCATAAACTTTGAGTAGGCCTATTTTCTTTGCAAAATGCCAAAGCACATTACAATCAAGTCTTCATCACATGGAAGAAAATTATTGCCTATTATCATTCAATATTTGCATGAAAGAAAGCTGCTCCAGAGGTACTATGTGTTCAAGTGTGGTGACTGTTGTTATTTTTGCATAAAGTAATAAGGCCACCGAAGGCGAGTGTAGTTTTTTTCCCCCATCTAATTATCAGTAATATCCGACATCACAGGGCATTTGAAGAAAAAAAAAAAATCCCAAAAAACAACAACAGTCAGACTGTACATCATCTAGTCTTTAGCAAGAAAAAAGAACACTGTGATTTCCTCACATTACTTTTTTCCTAATTTGCACAAAAAAGAGTGCGACTGCGTGAAGAGCTCTGCACGAGTATCAGCATCTGTGTTGCTCTCTGCGTGCGGCACTCTGGAGTCAGCAGGTGAACCAGCTCTCTAAACTGGTAGGAGGCAGAATGTCAGGTGAGTTGCTCTGGTTTGGAAAATTACCATAATAACAACTCTGAACCTGTTTTGAAGGGAAAATCATGATGAGCAACAGCACAAAAACATGCAGGGAAGGCTTATTGTTTACTCCCCTGTAAAGCGTTCAAATTCAGCGAAGCAAAAACCTTCCCAATCAGTGAAGTTTAAGCTAAGTGAAGAGAAAGGAATTTAGGAATAAGAAATCTTGTCGTAAACCAGCAGACTCCAGTCACCTGCAGTCTCTTTGGTGATAGCTCCATATTTAGCGCACAGATGTACTGATGCCACGTTTTCTTCTGAAAGCAAGTATTTCACAAACTGTGAAGCTATTCCTTTAAATAACCTAAAGTGGCAAGAGAGAAAAAGAAACTAAAAACAAAATGACATTCAGCTGCTGCCCTAAGAGCACTATCATTATATGCACCCCAGTGTAAAAGCAATGCGGTATCCCTTTAGCAAACATCACTCCAGAAACTCCTTGTTTCTGAGGCCATTTGCACCACATCAAAACACAAAATGTCCATCTCCTACACCAAAGGAGAACCACAATTTTTAAAGCACAGTTCAACCGTGGTTAAAAACAAAAATCCAAAATGTGAGCATGGCTGCAGAAAAAGCAGAGCTGAAATTATGGAGGTTTTGTTTTGGTTTGTTTTACCTTTTCCTTATCTGAGGTGTACTGATCAGTAAAGTTTTGATTTATGGTGATTAAAGGTTTAAATATGTGATCCTTCTGGATATGGCTGCTTAACTGTCTAATGCACCAATAGCTATTCTTTTTTTTCTTTAATGGCCATATTTAAAATTTAACATTTTATTAGGTTACACAAGCTTTAGGTTAAAAAACTGTTTAATAATGTGTATTTTTAAAATGGGCTTTCTCTCCTTTACATCAGTGACAAATGACAGGCTCTTTCTGCTCATTGCTCTAACAGGCTAGTGATAATGAACTGCATCAGCACTTAGAGTCATTTTTCTTCAGAACTTCACCTCATGAACACGTACGACATGTTTTGGATAAAACAACATTTATATACAGATGCTGGAAGAAAAGGACCTGCAAAGATGACAGATTTATGCACAAAAATACGTAGACTCAGCAGAAAAGGGGCAAGATTTTTAGTACTGGAAGCCAAAGACCAATCACGTTTGAGCAGGCATTTTTTGCTTGCGAGCAAAGAGTAAGTGTGGAGAGCAAAACAGTGACTGCATGTGAGGAAATGAAATCTCAAAACCACATCATAGCTCCGAAATGACTTAACTTTTTTATTGTCTTTATCTGCATTTGTAAACAAAGACAGACAGATGGCTACATCTGGAGGCCCCAAAGCAACAAGTCTGACAGATTAGTCTTCACTTTGACTTCTCAACCATGGAATAACACAGTAATAACTTAAACCACGGTGTTCTTATGTTCAAGTGTCTGATAAAGCCACAGCATTGAGCCATCCTGAACAACAGGATGCCAAGCTGCAGCAGCTAAAATGGAATCGGGTTATTGCTGAGTTTGTTTTAACACCTGTGATTTTATTTGATCTTTTCCAAAGTGGCAACTGGACTGTGGCAGCTGTAAACTGACAAAACAGATGAAAATCAGGAGACTTCATACATAACAAAGAGAAAATAGCATCATAAATAAAAAAAAACATTAGTTATTTTTCATTTAAAATGTGCAAAAGAAAGCACAGGCTCTTCTGATTCTAAGTTTTTATGTATCGGGACATAATAATAAAATCATCTAACCCACAACCAAATGTGTTTGTAGTACTAACCCCAAGCCTGGAAAATGGGAAGGGTTGCGTCAGGGAGGGCATCCTGTGTAGAATCTGTACCAAATCAAACATGGAGATCATCAAGAATGAGATCAGGTACTAGATCGGTAAGGTTAAAACTGCGCTACTGCTGAGTAAAGACAAAGAAGAGGAGCGCAGAGGTGAGCTGCAGCATATCAGCACAAACATCTCCACTTTAGTCTCGTCTGTTCTTATGGTTTTTTTTCCAATATAATATTGCAAACTGTGCTGCCACGCTCTTTTAGAGAGAATAGGCTTTCTGCTGGCAACCCTTCCGAAAAAGACACACTTGTTCAGTCTTTTTCTAATTGCACTGTCATGCACTTTAGCATTTAGCTAGCTAACTGAGGCATGCAGAGTCTGAGATGCAGCTCTTGGGTTTTTTGCAGTTTCATGCTCTGACCTTGGGGTGAATTTGCTGGGACAGCTGCTCCTGGGGAGTGTCTTGAATGTTTTCTGCTCTCGAATAATCTTGCTCACTGTAGAAAGATAGAGTTCAAATTGTTTGGAAATGGCCTTGTAACCCTTCCCAGATTGATGGGCAGCAGCAATTGCTTCTCTAAGATGATGATGCTGCTGATATCTTCCCTCCTTGGCAATGCGTTAACAGTTAGCCGAATGCTCCAGACCAACAAAATGCCAAAATCTCTGCTGTTATAGAGGTGCTCGCAGTTGCTGATGATGTATATAATTATATGCATTTGGCTGCTATTTAACCTCTTAACTCCTATGGCAGGAGTAAAGGTATCCTTAGTTTTTTCACATACTGTTTCTGCATTTTGCCTTACTACACCATGTCATTATTTACAAGAAGTATGTCATGCTGTTCATCTTACGTTGTACTTACCTGATTTTAAGACTTTTTTATTTTTCATTATGTAAAATCTTGGAGTGCTGTATAAACAATGCCCCTGTTGTAACCAGACTTCCAGTGCCTCAGTGACATCTGTTGTGTCCATGATGTGAGCAGAACTCCATCTACTATACACAAGTAGCTACTTTTAAAATTTCCATCTGTTTTCATTCATTAACGACCCATCAAGTGAAATGGCATGAGAATGCCACTGTAAAACAAAACTCGGACTCATCAGAAAATGCACCACCTTAGCATTTCTACAGTAAAGAGCTGCCCTTTCAGTGTTTGTTCACAGCACTTTTCCATGGTTAATATTCGAAGTAAAAGGGAAGTTAGCAGAGTATAAAATCTTAATTGTATTAAAATCCTAACATGCCCAAAGGAAGTGAGCACTGAGATGATGAATCATATCGGCTTCGCAGAGTTCCCGTCTGGGAAGTTACAATTTTTCCTTGTAGTATTTTACCCTGTAGGCAAAGATATACAAGGTCAAAATAAGTTTTTGGACCAAATCTCTAAAGTGCCCATATGATAACTGCATAATATTTCTTCCACACAGGCACTGATAAAAAGTAACTAATTAGATCTGCTCAAGCATGGTATTTAACTACAGTTTGGGGTATCAAATAATTGTGAAGACTTGCTCTTTAGAGTAAGGCTTACATTCAAAAATCAAGCAATAATTGAGAAAAGCAATATAAACATAATTTTAAAAAATTAAAGCAGCAAGAACCAGTCTTTGAATAAAATATTTAGTTCCACTTGAGAGATTTTCCCTGAAAACATCTAGCTTAATTTAAGTTATTTTTTAGCTTTTACCCAAAAGAAAGGACTAGACGTAAGTCTAATATTTTTAAAAGCTTTGCTTGTTATTCAACATTAAAAAATCTCTTTCATTTATATTTTGCATGGTGGCAGTCCATACTAGTGTGGTAACTACTGCAGAAAACTAAATGTGTGTTGTTAGGACTAAACACATGTGGAGTAGCTAAACAGCAAAATGCAGTAACATGAACCCAGTGGTTCTCAAAGTGTGACAGGGAGACACTGCACTTGGGGTAGTAGTGATTTTTTTTAAGGGAAAAAAACCCAGGACTTTGGTGAGGCTATTACACTGACTTTTATTCAACTTGAATCCATTCGCACATGCTTGGAGTGTGAACTATTTTTGTCTTGGCAGACAAAACTTGAGAAACAGTGATGTATCAGAGCATCAGTGCAATAATGAAATAATCTAATAATGTTTCATTTAATAATTCACTGGATAATCAGATAGTTTAGAACATTTTGCGTAAGTATGGGTGTCTCTTGCAGGTTGCTTTTGTTACTTTCTGGTATTGATGGTTTTCTGTTTGATTTCAGACGACATATAAAATGCTCTTTTTTTTTAATCTGTGTGTGTCACAATGTGTGTGCAATGCAGCCTTACACACTGCACTTTTTTGAACTTGTCATATGCCTTACACTCAGAATTAAGGACTCAGGGGAACTTTCCATTTCAGTGGAAGAGTTCAAAATCAGTCTTCTAATGTCAAACTCTACACATGAATAATTCTGTGCAGTGAAGCTGAAACATTCGAGAGGAACAACATTAATCAAACCACATTTCTGACTGCAGGCCTTAAAGTAAAGAATCTAATGATTTTTTCTTTCTACATTACTGTTCACAGGGTGATGTACAGTAGTGAACTTGCAGGCTGCATCAGTGGAGTTGTGGAATCACAGGCAATGTGTCACCTTTGCACACCTTTGATCTTCTAGCTTTTCAGGTAGTTCTTGTTTACAGTGCTGACAGGTATCTGACTGTGTGTTTGTGTGCAGATTGAGTCTTGGAAAAAAAATACAACAACAGCACACAATAGTGGATATGAGAGAGAAGCTAATGGGATAATCTCAGTACACTTTTTATTTTTTTTTTGCTTATTAAATTATCATATTAATAAGAAAGGCCAATTTTGCTTAGTGCTGTAAGATTTTGGGTTCATGCCTGAGTTATAGATTATTATTAATACATGTTACTTAATATAGGAAGATAAGTGCTGTATGTGGGCATAGGATTACCTGCAAATGCATGCACTGATTTACCTATTTAACCACCACATTAACATAACTGCTTATCTTTTATATATTATAAGCACATAGCTGGGATATTAGGCAGTTCGAGTGCCTCCCGGGGCAGAACAGTGGCTCAGCTGTGATTACTGTCACCACACAGTGAGAGGGTCCTGAGTTTGAATCCAAATGGAGCTGCACTGCATGCGGCGTTAAATTCCCATCGTTCCTGCTCTTTCCTCACAGATTGCTGCTCTTTCTACCCTTAAATGCCTCGTGTTTTTTGTACACAGTCTGAAAACATATGTTTTCTCCATATCACGATATACTTTTGTTTTCCTTGTAGCCACTGGCTTCCATTTTCCATTTTTAACAGACTATATGGAGGCAGGATTTACTAGACAAGCTTCAGCAAAACGTTGTTAGCTTCACAGTTTCAGTTGAGGGCTGCGATAGTTGGGGAAAAAAAGTTGGAAACAACTACCCTAGCGTCACACTGATGGCATAACTAATAATCAAATGATTGAAGTCTGTAATCTATAGTGAACACGAGGGCAGACATTAACAGGCCATTAACAGGCTCATTCCATGAAGCACAGTAGCAAACGCTCAGTCATAAATAATGTTGAAGCGGCCGAATTCCTTTTAGCTACTTCAGCATCGTTGTGCTGGAATGAAAATTTGACCAAATAATCTTTTGGTGCTAACAGCAGCATGACCAGTAGCTATAAAAGGTAAGAAGTGGTGTGGATTAGAACCGTAATGTTGACAGTCCTTGAAAACCTCAATGTAATATTTGTTATTACATTATAAAAGATTTATTTATTTCAGCAGTGAGTTTCAAACTCTCCGTTGGTTTTCTTCTGCAGACAGCAGTGTTCTAAAAAAACTTTTAAACTAGACAACAGAACATGTATCTGGTCTTCTAGACTGCTGTGTTTGACATATGCATGCATACTAAAGGATATTGATTTACTGATAAACTATTCCCAAGTGTAGAGTAGTACAGCTTTAAAAAAAAAAAAAAAAAAAAACAATATGATAGCAGGATAAATATTATAATCAAGGACACTCAGCTGCTTTTCTCAGATTCGTTTTTCTTTTTTTTATATAATTCATAGATCGCCTAAGATAAATAGATAAAATAAAAAAAGAAACCTAATTATATTTGCACTATGCTGCACTCTTGGTTGTCTCGCAGCCCCTTCCTACAATAATGCCCGAGGCTGTAAAAATAACAACAGAAACTCTGTGTATGAAATGTTTACCCGTGATGGTTTCTAGTAAATGGGTTAAAATGTGAGAAACCACTCAGAACTTGAGAGCTCCCACTGGTCATAAATAACAAAATGTAGAAGATATTTTTACCTCAGGGGGATTAATAAAGTATAACTTAACTTTGGGGACACTTGGCTGAGTTTGGACATAAACAACAAAGGCCCAGAGCCCTTGTGCTGCACTTTTTTGTAATTAAAGTTTCCATTGCTGCCTAAAAATCATTTCACTGTAGCTTGTTCATGTCACAGCGGCTTCATTTTGTATGTAGACGCCCCCAAACCCTGTAATCACCTCTGTCAGTCAGAAGTGAAATGTAAAAATGAGAGTCCTGGCTCAATTTGTCCAGAGTCAATATATAAGCTGGGGGAATTAAAGTGACTTATTAGCCTGAACATTTGACTTTCAATTAGAGCTAATTAAGCTGCAAATAGTATTATACAGTCATCAAATAAAAAACTTTACATATCCTTAGCAGGTCTAAAAATTAAGTAAATATAGCCTGAGATGAAAAAAACATGACATATTACATCCTGTCATTATTCATTTAACTAAAATGAAGCCTAAATGCTGAAGCAGTGATGAAACACAAAGTACACCTGATGATTTAGCTTGTAGAACTATTTTTAGTAGCAGTAACTTGAAGTAATTCATTTTCTGTGAGACTTCATCAGTCTGTCACATCACTGTGGAGGAATTTTGCCACCCTCTTCTTTGCACAGTTGCTTCAGTTCATTGAGGTTTGCAGCCATTTATTTATGCACAGCTCTCTTAAGGTGGCACCTCAGCATTTCTGCTGGCTTTTACAGCTTTTTTAAAATTTTTAGCCATTCTGTTGTAGATTTGCTGCTGTGTTTGGGATCATTGTCTTGTTTCCTCACCACATTTTGGCAAATCCTTTAGCTGTAAGACAGACAATCTTACATGTGACTCTATAATATTTTGATATACAGATGACTTTGTGGTCAACTCAATGAGTCCGATGTGTCCAGGTCCTGTGGATGCAAAACAAACCCAAATCATCACCCCTCTACCACCATGCTTGCCAGTTGGTATGAGGTGTTTGTGATGATATGCTGTGTTTGTGTTTTTATCAGATGTAGCACTGTATTATGGGCAGGGATAACTCAGTAGGTAAAGTGTTGGCCCCGTGATCGGAAGGTCAGGGGTTCGATTCCCCTGAACAGCTACCCTGAGGTACCCCTGAGCAAGGTACTGTCCCTACATGCTGCTC
>VUQG01024981.1:32019-42213 GCA_015106755.1 Etia nguti | reverse complement strand
ACTGTCCCTACATGCTGCTCCCCGGGTGCCCAATGGCAGCCCACTGCTTCACTGAGTGAATGGGTTAAATGCAGAGAGGAATTTCCCCACGGGGATCAATAAAGTATACATTATTATTATGGCTAGACATCTCCACTTTGGTCTTGCATGTCCAAAGAGTCATTGTTCTAGATGTCTTGTGGTTAGTTGCAACTTTGCAAACCTAAGCTGTGCCACTACATTCTTTTTAGAGTGAAGAGGCTTTCTGCTGGCAACACTTCCAAACAAACTGTACTTGTTCAGTCTTTCACTAATTGTTCTGTCATGAACTTTAGCATTTAACATGCTAACTGAGGCCCTGTTAGAATCTAAGATGCAAGTCTTGGTTTCTTTCCAGTTTCTGTGAGAATTGCACAATCTGACCTCGGGGTGAATTTTCAGATTCGTCCACTCTGGAAACTATATTGAAGGTTTCCCACTTCTGAATAATCTTTCTCACTGTACAATAATGAACTTCAAATGATTTGGAAATATCCTCATAACCCTTACCAGATTAATGGGCGGCAACAATTGCTTCTTTCCTTATTGGCATTGTGTTACCACACACCTTAATGCTCCAGAAAACTGCCAAAACTTGCTTTTATAGAGGTGCTCACACTGGCTGATGATCAGTCAAGTGCATTTTATTAGCACCACCTGGCTGCTACTTAGCCTCTTAATTCCTGTGGAAGCATCAAGAGAATACTTAATTTTCACACAATGCATCTGCATTTTGGGTTAGTTTTTGTTAAATAAATAATGACATGTTTTGTAGTTTATATGAGGCTGTAGTTCCCTAATTTGAAGACGTGTTAACAATCAGATTATTTTTTGATTATTTCACGATAAGTAAAACCTTAGCGCTTTCTTATAATAACTGGATACTTTAACACTCTTTTTTGTTTTTCTTTTTTCCAACTAATTGATTTAATGTTCACTTGCATTATAAATTACCAAAAAGGATTTTTCCAGCCCCATTGGGATCTTTTCCTGTAACACTTACAACCTACAGGAACCCAAGAAAAAGAGCTCTTCATTCCCAGTGGTTGTTCCTCGGTCATTAAAAGCACTTTTTTCAATTTCCAACATGACTTTTATTTTGATTTTTTTTTAATAAATTGGAACACTTTATGCTATGTCACAAAATTACACAGTTAATACACACTAAGGTCAGCATTATTCAGCATGTCTGATATGTTTTTACAAGCATTGAAACAGTACTGTACATAGCCTCACCACGTCCATGATATAACATACAAACTGTCTGGGGAATAGTTACATAGTTTCTTTAATATCTCAGTTTTATGCATGGAAGGTAAGCTGATGTAAACGTTTACTTTACATAGTTTACAAATATAAACAAACCTGCAGACACACATGTAAACTCACATTATGTCGTTAAGGCCAGAGTGCACAGGATGCAATCACTGACACTTGCCATTGGATGCTTTAGAGCTCGCTGCGGCTGATTCTGCAGCGTAACACTGTGATGGGTGATGTTTCTCTGTCATTAGCGGCACGCCTCCCCCACGCTCTGCTTCATAAATGTGAATGCCTGCTGGTTGTCAAATCAGACTATTACTTCACTTCTTCTGTCCGGTTATGTTCTCTTGGCACCAGCTAAGCATGAAGTCATACTTCAAAACTTTGCTCTCAACAAGTAAGTGGTCAAAAAACTTGCATGATGTCATTTTGCCCTACAGTCAGCAATAGTCACTGCAGGTGCACTAGCCTTACAACATCCATTCAAAGTCCAACTTTAACTTCCCCAAACTTTGAAATAGGATAGACTGGCACTCAGGGAAACAGGGCTTATATGCTTCCAGCGTCTTCTTTACGCCTTCACACTGTCGAGACATATCCAAAGTTCAGTCTTCATATTAATAAACAACTCCAGCAGATGGGGGTGACGCAGTCTCAAGTCACCCATCAATGCAATTACTCCACTACATATTATTTTGTTAAAAACATGAATTCATAATTACAATGAATTGGTGCTATAGCAGTTTGTGACTAGTGAGAAAACGTGAAGCGATTTTCTTTGCAGAGATCCCAGCTACTTCTTGGAAACCCATCATCAAATCAGAGAAGTTTACCCCTCTTAAAAAAGCTTCACTATCCTTCTCTTTACCTACACCCCTGCAGCTGCATAATTTCACAAGAAAATGAGCCATAAGAGGAAAAATCATTAACATCAGCAAAAGATATTTCAGGCAGAGAGAATGGTTCAATGTGCTGCTCAATGATCAGAGCAGCCAGCAGGCTTTACAGCCTCCTGTGTCCGTCTCTATCGCTGCATCTCGCTCTCGCAGCATCTACAGTGCATGATGGTGAAGGCGCACTAAAAACACATCTCCTAAGGATAAAAGAAGTGAGAGGGTATGACAGCAGTAAATTGGCTTTTTCCTCCCCTGAGCCCTACTCTAGACTTCCCCTGCATGCTGAGCAATTTGAATTGTGCTGTAATTGCTTATGTTGCTTTTCTCTCCTCGTCATTTCTACAAAAGAATTTGATCTCATTACTTTTGCCTGTGGTTGAATTTGCAGCCACTCACTGCGGTAGGAATAATACTAAGTGGCGTGTTAACAAAAGAAAGGGAGCAGAGTGACTCTTGCTCTCAGCTTTTCGGTGCGCCAAACGCAAAGAACCATATACGACGCGACAACACATTGGTTTTACATTTCATCACTTTTTTAAATGAAGCAATTTCGAAAAGTGTTTCGTTTTTAGTGGTACAAAGCAGCTTAAGTGTGGTGCGGTTCCCTATTAGCTCATTGTAAAGTGGATTATCTTACTCTACCACAGTATGGAGGAGGGAGAGGAAGAGCCGAAGGGGCAGCAGAGAAACGGATGCGACATGAGTCATGAAAAAGAAATCAAAAGCCATGCTCATGCCTGGTTGCAGTGGAGTAGACTGGTTATGGTTTTTGGGAGCACGTAAAGTGAATGTGGCCTTGGGCAATGTGCTTCTTGGTAAAAGAGGGGTTTCAGTGTGAAGCAAGCTCTAGACAGAGCATTTGCCCAGAGAAAACCTCTCAATTCACCCATGCTCTCATGTATCTGCTTGTGTTGTTGCCTTCCTTTCATTTGAGACAACTTGAGCACAGACAACATGGATACAGCAGGGCTACAGATATCTTTTAACATCTGAGGAGGCCCAAGAGGAAAAAAAGAATAGAAAAAAAATGCTGGGATACAAAACTAGAAAATGGAAAGAAAAAGTGTTGTGAGTATTTACATTTCTTCTTCATGACAGTCCTCTGAGGTCCATTCTGAGTGCTGAGATGGATTTGACAGCAGTAGCGAGTGTAAAATGTAAGTGGAGAATGAGATGGAGGCTTCAGTAGCTCCAACACTTCCAGTCTATGATGAGTGCGGGCAGCAGCAGTAATGGATACACGGGTACTGCTTGGTGAGCTGCTCCCCGCTGGCTCCCTCTAGCACCCGATTCTGTGTCAGAGTCCTTCTCGGAATACGGCGGAATGACGTTGAATTCTTCGCTCGCCTCTTCCTCCTGCTCCTCTTCTTCACTGTCCTCCATCTGCAGGAAGCACAGGAAGAGCGATTCTTTCAATTAACATGTGTGCTGGAGCATGGAGGAGAGGTCAGGAAGAGAAAGTCTACATTAACCCAGAATCTAAAGCACATGTAAAAATATCCTAAAGGCAAAAAACCTGGAAGCTAAGACATGACTTTTAGGTTAACAAAAGACAGAAAGTACATTTCATTTGTGCTGGACTTGAAACTATCTATATGGATATATAGATGTGTGTTTTCGTAGTCAGTTCTCAATGCTATTTTTACGCTCTTCTTCATGATATTTTTTTTAAATTAAAAAAAAGGTCAACCCCCAGGGCGGGACCTATAGGATGTCAGAGAAGTGAAACGTGCATGGGCAACAGATACAGTTATAGGAGGGGCCGAGAAGAGAGAACCATGGAAGCCACGGTGAGGGAACGGCCACTGGTGAGCCACTGTAGTCCTGAGCATAGTGAGTGCTTGAGAGCTAGGATGAGGTCAAAAATGGGAGAAGCAACAAAAAAATCTGCAGTAAGCGACACGATGATTGTAGCCATCACCTCAGTAAGACCCCCCAGAGTGGAGACCCATGCCAAAGGACTAACAAGTGGTGCACTAGCTTCAAAAACAACTTCCTTTGCTGTAGCAAGGGAAACGTTTCTTCTTCTGTGGTTGCAAATACTGTTTTATGATTTGGAGTTTTTATATCTATTGAATTGCCTGACAGCTTTATTCTGCTCACCATTTGATTTGGTAAGATTTTATATTTTTATGTCCTGTATTTCCATATTTTTGCTATTACACCCATGAGCTTTTGGTAAATTTGAATGTTTTATCTTTTTTATTGTTAATGTTTTTGGGATGATACATTTTTTATTGTGAATAAATGATTTTTATCTACTCTTTAAGCTACCACTCTCTTGTCTGATCTCCACTCAGTATCAAAAGAAAAGGGACATGTGTGGTGCTGATCTGTGGATGCATTCCTACTGAAACCTAATAATAGTTAGAGTACAACTGTTGACAGTTTTCAGTTTACTGCAATAGAAAAATGGAATACACAACTGTACCAAGACCGTGAGACCCTAAAAGTAAACTTTAACTTCTACTTTTCCTAATAGGAAGTTGGGAAAATTGCAGGTGGGATATATTTGTCCTTCACATGACATAAAATGCGAGAGTCTCTCTGTGCTTGCACTGTCCGAGGTGAATGCTGCCTTTTGCCCTATAGCAGGACAGGGCTATCAGCATATATAAAAGTTAGCAGGTATTGGCTAAATATAATTACTGGTTGGACCGCTGTTTTTATTCAAAAACCAAATTCTGTTTTCATCCATATTTTTCAAAGGTTTGTGCAAGTAAATCTTTCCATGTTTGTCATTGGTTGATTGGTCACATGCTGCTAACACTGCCTCTCATTGCTAAATTAGGAAACTGCAGATTGTCTCACTGAGTTAACAATCACCTTCGTGTGACTGCTTAGCCTGATTGTCGATGTTGGAGTTAAACCAGAGGAGGAAAAGATATTTGAGGTATGCAATAGAACTGACCTTTGCCCTCTTTTGCCTTTCAGCCCCTCCCCACAGCGAGGGAGTCTACATACAGAGTCAAATCTGTAAAGATGATCATTGCAGATATATAGCATATAGCATGTATAACAAGTGCACTACAACCTGTAAGGTTTTCTACTCAAATTCCATGACTTAAAGTACAAGTAGGCAGTTAAACTACGATGAAGCATATAACCCAGCTGTCCTTGACAGATTAGTAACACTCCAAAAATTACAATTTAAATGTAAAAATGAGGATCATAAGACCCCAAAACTTCTAGTAAGCCTGGTCCATTATTAATATTAATGAAATTCTATAAAACCACATTTACGAGTCCCACCAGTAATCTCCAATTTGACGTGCAAAAGATTTAAAAAGTTAAAAGCATCACTTCTCTAAGGTAAACGTGCACGTTTTGCCCAACACTTGGGATGAGGGATCTTGCTATTTAGGCTATTCCAATGTCTTCTGTTTCCTCATGTAATCTGTTTCTGACTATATTTGTATTTCAGGTCCCCGGGGAGCTATATCAGCTGTGTCCAGGCTTTTGTTTCATCATTTCATTGAAGATAGTTCTTTAAAAGTCTGGCTGTATGTTTGGGGTTGTTGCCTTATGCTGAAAATTTGGGACAAATGAGACGCCACACCAAGGAACTGTGTGATGGATAAGAATATAAAAAGTGAAAGTGAAAATTTACTAATTGGTATAAGTCAGCTGGCAGAAAACTCCCACATTAGCTCAGTATTAGTACATAAATGTATGCTGGGCTTTCTCTGGTCTATGCTTTTGATCTGAAGCAGCGTGCAGAAGCAATGGTTTTCACTTTTTGACCATGCAGCCACATCTACTGATGACCCGGGTGTGATGTTTTTTCAGAAAAATTTTAGGTTATTCACAAAATTTTGATCTCAGTGGATTGTTTAAAGCTATTTGTACAAATAAGAAAGAAGCAAAGCTTAATATTAATAACCCAGATAACATTTTACATGACTTCTCCTTCTAGAGTTCACATTCAACAATCTCTCACTGCTGAATGACTTTCTGTGCTATATATTTTTCCTTTGAGAAAGCCCTGAGTTACAGTGAAGCCTCCATTCAAACACAGCCACAGAGGATGCTGTGAGGGCACACTGAATGGAAGTCCTCACCTCAGATCCTTACTTTAGTTTGAGTTTTACTTTTTGGCCTTGACATTTCACTGCATTAAAAGTACAGAAGGAAACTTGCAGCACAGTCATCTATTCAGTTTTTCATTTAAGTTTCAGATTTTTCTCAAATCAGTGCATCGATAAAAGCATCAAAGGAGGTGTGGAGTGCTGCTGCGCAGTTTCACTTTGGTGTATCCACGAGAATTTATAATCTGACCTTTTTTCAGTGAAACTCCAGAGCATCGTCTTTAAATAAACTGCTCATCTCGATGTCTTTTAAATCTACTAGCGGCTGAGTTTCTGTGCTATGAGGGTGGGTGGCTTGGGATAGGAGGAAAAGAAAATGAGGAATTAGAAGGATTAAACTAGTGAGAGAATGGAGACTATGAAGCAGATGGGTGTGCATACATGAATATTAAAAGTAAGGGCTGAGTCTACTGCTGCAAACACCTACGGCTAATCCTCAGCCACAATAAGAGGTGTGGATAGGAGAGAGAGGGAGGGAAGTAATCTGAGTTTATACAAGGAGCTCCGGAGCTCGGCACACTGCGATAGGCCCACTTAGGTGTTATCACCTGATACACAGGCGACTGCCTCTTTAGCTGAACTGGTACCACCAGCATATGGCGAGAGAGTGTAGAGACAACTTACACTGTCGAATTCAGGGAGAGTGTTAACACTGACGTGGACCTTCTCCTGGTAGACGCGTGGGGAGGGCTGAGAAGTTGGCATGGGAGAGTTTTCCACAGGAGGAGGTGCGGAGATTCCCATGGAGCTGATGGCACTGCCTAAAAACAAAACCAGCAGGGGAAATCTTCTTTAGCTTCACATCATTATTCATCCCTGAAGCATCACCCAAAAAAATATCAGTGACTTTTCTAAGCATAGTTAGAGCCATTAGCTCTGAAAAAACTGTGCAAAACTGTATGAAATATGAGGCTCTCTTTTTTGTTTTTTTGGGGGGGTTTTTTCAGAAGATTGTGGCATGGTAGTGCAGCGTTTAGCACATTCACCTCAGATCATAAAGGTTCTGTTTTCCAATCTGCTAGTCTGAGGCCTCTGTGCGTACAGTTCTACCTGTGACTACTTGAACTTTCTCTGCGTGCTTCAGTCTCTTCCATCAGCCATTGGATGGATTGCTGTGAAATTGGTACATATACCCATATATCCCTTGGCATGAGTTCTGATAACTGAAATTTCCTGACTTTTCATCTAATGCCACCTTTAGGTCAAAACCTTGTACAATATTTCTGTTGGCTTCCTACATATAAAATGGGATGAAAATAATTTAATTTTACATCTCTTCTACACATTCCAAATGTTATTTTAGCTAAATCCCACAGAGAGCCTCCTAGCTGCCAAAGACAAGAAAATATCTGCTTTGGTGTGAACAATTATTCCAGAAACTGGCTGGTTCCGCGCCCACATGTTACCAAGCAGTTCTGATTGTTACAGGACAGTAAATAAAATACTAAAATATTCAAATTAATATTGCAACTGTTTGTATTTACAAATAGCTTGTAGCAATAACTTAGCAGCAGTAACTTAAAGTAATTGTTTTCTGTATGACTTTGTCAGTCTCTCACATTTAAAAAGAAGAGTCTTTCTGCTGGTAACCCCTCCAAAAAAGCCACACTCGTTCAGCCTTTTTCTAATTGTACTGTCATGAACTTTAACATTTAGTATGCTAACTGAGCCCCGTAGAGTCTGAGATGTAGCTCTTTGATTTTGTGCAGTTTCTGTGAGCACTGCACAGTCTGACCTTCGGGTGAATTTATTGGATATCCACTCCTGAGAAGAATTCAGGTGTGTGTTTACACATTGCTCCACACCAGCAAACCACCAAAACTTCAGCTTTTTTTTTAGAGGTGCTCACACAACACACTTACTGATGAGGAATTAATCAAGATTAGCAGCACCCAGGTGCTACTTATCCTTTTAATTCCTATGGAGAAAATGATAGTGTAGTTAGTTTTTCACAGTAATACATAGAGTGCTAAGAAAACTTTCTTTTTCACATGACTGCAGTTATTGCTTAAACGCTTTTTAATTAATTTCTTATACTGCTTTTTTGCACTAAAAATATTACCGGTGTAATGTTTTAAATTTATGATTATATAAACACAAATATCCCTTGCTGTGTTTGGAAGGGAACTTTCTATCCACTCTAACTTCAACTTGTCTGACATTAGCAACAGGGTGGGACTTATAAAATGCAGATCATTGAAACTAGTCGTTGTAATATTTGTAATATGCTAAATTTGGTTTCTTTCTTTTACATGTTCACTCAGCTACTTATATCTTAAACACAAATAATTCTATGCAGTTAACCAATGACTGCTGTGTATACTAGACATCTATTGACTGATTCTTGGCTGGACAACACTTAATGTGTGATCATATTTTACCCAAGAGAACCTGTCTGGCCTCTAAAATTATTCTTGTTCTCTTATTACAGTACAGTATATCAGTAAGAATGGTTTCTACTGTATTGTACTGCAAAATGTTTTAACATTTTACAGTTTTCTTTATTACTTAAGCAGCAGCAAAATGAGATAATGCCATTCCATCCATTCTGATTTGGCAACAGTTCAACAAGAAGCCACATTATATTTATCAGATTTGGTGAAAGGATTTATTGACTCCACAGAGCTTGGAAATCAGATTCACATTTGGCAGCCAGCCACACGCCAGGGATGATGTCTCTTGCCACTGATTTATTTATAAGAAAACATTATGGTTCAGTGGTTTGCCATTTCAATCATCAATTATGACCCACCTAATTTGAATTCTGTATTCATGCACATTTAAAATGCTCACTTAGATCAGCATGCCTACATTAGTTTAAATAATACTCTAAAAAGTAACATTTCCTCGGTCATTATGCTGACATAGGGTGATTTGTCAGATACAAGATACTTAGCGTGAAGATGAGGAGTGTGTTTAAATTTTGATTTGTAAGATGCATCAGCTACTTGTGCTTCCATTTAAATGTACAAGAACTCCTTCAAATAACACAAGATGTAGAAAAAAATACTATTAAAAATAAAATCAACATATATTACCAAATCCTCAAATGTGAATGTCAATAAGCGTAGAGTAAATGATCAAAAAGGTGCACTGTTTCTTGAAGTTGTGATTTTACAGTTTATTTAGTTAAGTTTAAACTTCCTGAAACTGAAACTTTATTTTGAAACACACCTGTCTCTCTGAATGTTCATGCACACTTTCATTTTCTCAGAATGACTAGGACGTACTCATGCCACAGCTTTTTTTGGCCTATTCCTGCTGTTGGCTGTGAAATGATAATGACACGATGCTTTCATAAGGAATTGTAGTTGCATAAATACAAACAAAAATGGGTCATTTTAGCCCATTGCAAGGTGGTTGCTAGGCAACATCATGACATTATAATATATAATGTATAATTCAGTTTTTGCATATATATTTACCAATGTTATTGTGAAATTAAAATGACAGGATGCTTGCATACGGTGTTATAGGTGTATAAATGCTAAAAACAGGTCCTTTTAGACCTTTGCTAGCTGGTTACCAGGCAACCTCATGGTGTCACAATATATAATACATAACTGATGTTTTGGGGATATAAATGAGATGTCACTGCTGTGAAATTAAAATTACATAATGCTTGCATAAGGTGTTATAGGTGTATAAATGCTAAAAACAACATTTTTTTAGCATAGACAGCAATACCCTGTTGCTAGGCGGTTGTCTTGCAACCTCATGGTGTCACAGTATATATTACATAGCTAATTTTTTGTGGATATAAGTGAGACGTTATAGTTAAAATAACATGAAGCTAGCATAAGGTGTTATAGGTGCATAAATGCTAAAAACAGGTCATTTTTGCCCATTGCTAGCTGGTTGCTAGATAACATGATGACATCATAATTTCTGAGATAGATAAGAACCTTAAGGTGCCTGAGAGGTTCCTG
>VUQG01024981.1:0-11558 GCA_015106755.1 Etia nguti | reverse complement strand
TTTCCTCTATAAAAAAAAAAAAAAAAAAAAAAAAAAAAAAGTAGTGCAACACCTTACAATAATGCACACTAAGAGCCTGACAAGTAAAGGAAGACTATTTGTCCAGTGCATTTAAAATAACAAATGTTAAAGTGTTTATAAAGTTGCTAATAAAGTGGACAGATACAGAACTCTTTGCTCAGTGTCTTAAATCAGTTTAAATGAAACGCTGCTGATTTGTGTGCCATACGTTTTACTTTGTTACGCTGACGACAGATCCACCTTTACATTATTTGAAAATATGAATTAAAAAATCGGCAAATCACTTTCCTGTTTGTATTGAGAGCGTGGGCGTAGCCATATCAAGAAAGGGAATGATTTGCCGAGGCAGTAGAGCTATGTTTGTCTTATACAAGTTTATTCTGAGATCATAAACATCAATAACGTATTCATCTGAATAAAATGCATACAATACACATTGTCTTCTTTGCCTTCTCCCCGTCTCCTCTTGCTGGGTAATGTTTTTGCCAGATCACACATGTCATATTATCCAGACATCTGCTAATCTGTTAATGAGTATTATTGAAGCACATGGTTGGCATTTGTTTTTTCTTTAACTTTGCTTGTGGGAATAGGAGCACTGTTTACAGCACATAGTCCTAATCTGAATATCAATAAAAGCTCATATTGATCTTGCTCGGGTTGTTCTCCGTCCACGCACACAGTATGTTAATCAGTGTAAAAAGCCCCAGAGCAGATCACCTGAGCAAACCATGTTTGATATGGCCATATCTGAGAATCATCTGTGGCCTTGCGCAGCCACGTGCTGTACTTTGCAGCAGCTCGGGGGTGAAAACGCACACCTAACAACGGGACACACCTGCTCTTTGGTTCCCGCTGAAATCATCTCTGTAGCTCTTTCCACACTGGCCGTGCCAGTTTTCTCCCACAGTCTAAACACTTGTGAGTCAAGTGGACTGTACTCTTGAATTGTCTGTAGGTGTGAAGTACGACTGCGACTGTTTATTAATCATTGTTAGATTTGTAACCAACTGACAGCTTGTCCAGGGTGTTCCCTGCCTTCTGCACAGTGCATTCTGGGATACATTCCAGCCTGTTGTTCATTATCTCGTCACTTCCAACTGTGTTTGGAATCAACACGCACCACAACACACCAGGCTAATATTATTTATGAGCTTAATTTTAGCTACGACGGGTAATTTATTTGAATAAATTGACTCCAAGCATTTCATCTATATGTCTATCTGGTTTTAAGGATTAACTGGATGTTAGTACTTTGTGGCAGCGCAGTTGGGAAATGTGAGTCCTATTATTATTATTATTATTACTACACAGGCATTCATTCACAAGAAAATGTCCAAAGATAAAAGAGCACAAAAAGAAAACAGCAACAAGACTTTCTGTGAAGTACAGGAAAGTACTAGTTTTTATTCCTTCATAATCAAACTTCACAAACAGCTTGAACTTGTACAATACCTCAGAGAGTGAAAATTACAAAAAAAGTGCTGGTAACATTTACAAAAATCATCCTTACTTAGCAACAATCAGTTTATTCTTCCACACTTTTTTTAGTCTTTTGTATTAAGGCTTAATACTTCTGTATAAAGTATATGCAAGATAAGTCTTCACAGTTTTTCGAAAAAAGTCACAATATTATGTAACATAATGAAGCTTTTACGGCTATTTTCTTTATAATAACAAATACACATCACTGGTAAATATATGTGAAATACAGGGCTTATTGTAAAATGGCAAGTAATGATACTGTTTGCTGAGATAAATTGATTCCACACACTGTTATAGGAAAGTTTTGACATACCCTTGCTATAACTGAAGGAGGAGGAAAAAAAAAATGATAAGCATAAACACTTGGGAGATCGCCTCCAAACTTTGGCACATCCCATGAAACAATTTCACAAAGAATGAGATTTATTTTTGAAATCATACATATGGAAGAATAGTTAAACTGGCATAAAGTGAAAACATGCTGTGTAGTAAGGTGCTAAAATCAGAGATATTACACTGCCAGCCTTTTTTTTTTCCTTTTTTTTCCCCCACATGGACTGACATGAATAAGGTGCATTTGTAAGACTTAAAAGCATGATGTAGGCCTTTCTTAGATGTCAACAAAATATGTAATAAATACAAGTCTTCAAAAACGACCTAAATGAATTTGACCAATAGTCTCGAGGCGACCTCGTATACTCATGCGTTCCCATGGATTCAGAAAAACGAATATCTCTTCTGCAGTTGTGTAACTCTAACTGTGGCATGTGAAAGTAAAAGCTGTATTGTATCGGTACAATGGTACGTGTTATTTGATTTGATTTTTTTTTTCTGTTTTTGTTTTGTTTTACCTTTAACTGTTGTGAAAAACTGGATGAGTAAGGAGATGGAATTTGAAAACTAAATGCGAAACTAAGCCAAGATATATTCACAAGATCCTCTAAGCTGCACTGGTTTACAGGTCAACAGATGAGAGCTCTAGCCCTAGACTTACCAATTTCACCCTCATGCATACTGTACGGTTAAAGTGACGCAACAAGCTTGCTTAAATAGTCTACATCACAAAAAGCAATTTGGTTTTAGTGCAAACACAATTGGCTGGCTTCAGCTTCTCAATAATAACAAGCTCACCAAGGAGATTACAAGAAGGCACATACTTATGCTTCCTCTAACACGCAACAAATTTAGACAAACCGCAACATCTTTCAACAACACCACAAAGCGGTGAAAACAGGAAAGCTACTACATCCAGATAAAATGGTGACGTTTTGCTCTTTGTGAATTTTTGAAAAATTTACACTTATTTATCAGAAAAATATAGTGACGTTCGGGTCGATCGCTAATGCTGTCGGTAAATGACCCTAATTGAAAATGACGTATGATACATTTTGGTGGCTTCTCTACGTAAGCAGCCAACGATGGTGCGTTAATTGACGAAAAGAAGAACAAAAAAAAAAGAGATGCATTTTGGATTTTCGTTTTTTCATTATTGTTTCATTTTAAAGCATTTTTTTTTTCTGTAACATCCCAGAAAAATATCACTCAAAGTTTTTAAGGGAAAGGTGTGCACGACGGTGGACAGCTGGGTTTCTCTTTTGGCATTTGTGTTTATCTCTAAACATGTTGGCTGTGTGATGAAGACAACTGACTCATGGTGAACGATTCCATCCCTCATAACATCCCTACTCTCACTTCGGATCTGTAAGAGCTGCTTGATTTGTCCAAAACAATCACAGGAGGAAACAACAGTTTTAATGCCCCTCAAATCTGGACACTAATACTCAGGGTACTGCTGGGTAAATTTAACATAAAAAAAAAAGAAGAAGAAGAAGAAAAAGGGGGCGAGGAAAAAAAGAACCCTGCTACAAACAGCAATATATGGATGTCATGTGCATTTAAAAAACCAATTCTGTACCTTTGAATACAAAAAAACAAAGTAAAACACGTCAAATATCACCATTTACTCAGCATTCCCATGGTGGGGACAAGCGTCCCATACTATGGTTCAAATATGTGTCGTGTGAATTATATTGCTTTTGATAGAATAAGACCAAAATCAGTCTAGTGCAAATCTCTTATCTGGTTTGAGAAGTGGTGGTAGGTGTAATGAGAGGCAACTGTTAAATCTGCTCTACCGTAGAAAGAACATATCGGGTGATTCTGATAACTACTTAGCTGTGAAGTGGTATCCCTTTATGAATTTTCTTTTCCAGAAAAGAAAAACAAATCTGTCACCAGTCTATGCCATAACAACAATTTTGAAGAACATCCCTAATAAATAGTTCCTATTATATATATATATTTATATATAACCCATCACCTACTGAATACAATTAACCAGCACAAAAGGAAATATGGTAACTTCTTATATCCAAATAACTCCTATTTTGATCGGGAGGATGGCGGCCATGTTACTCACCCTCCCGTGTACAGCGGGGGGAGGGTGTGCTTTGTCTGTCAGCTCACATCGGTGCTAACGGGTGTTGCCTGTGCAGTTATGTCTGTCAAATACATCTCTCAACTTGGAAATGTTGGAAAACTCACTCCAGTCCAGTGTTTGACAAATCATATTATAAAAACATCCTTGCACATACATTTTAAAAAAAAGAAAAAGGAAAAAACTTTATCCCCTATTTCAAAACAGCAGTCAATACATTTCATACAAGCTTGTTTCATAACAATAATAATAACAACATACAAACCAACTTGGAGCATAAATTATCAAAAACAAACTGAACACATTACTGCAGCATATATTTCAGGGTTGCTTAGTTGTGATGTTAACTAACTTTACTACAACAGCTCCACTTCTGCCAAGTTCATAACTATATAAGAGATGTCATTTTTTTCTTTTTTTTATGAAGGGAAATAGTGAAATCAAAAGCTAACATAGGCAAAAAACAAAAAAAAAAAAAAAAAAAAAAAAAAAAAAAAAAAAAAAAAAAAAAAAAAAAAAAAAAAAAAAAAAAAAAAAAAAGCCTGACAAAATATACACATATTTATAACCACATCTCAAATTTCAACTCATGTGCATGTTTACAAAAGCATCTAGGTACATGATATGGCAGCAAAAAGCCTGAAAGCACGATGGAAGAAGAAGAAGAAAAATCAAAATCAAACCTAAGCTGCTTTTTAAAAAGGGTGCGTGTAATTTTGGATTTTAAATGTTAATATCTTCGGCCCAGGTATTAATGAAAAAAAAAAAGAAAACCCTGCCTGAATTACAGTAATTCAATTTCCTATTTTGAATACACAGGATGAACAAATACAGCAGATTTTACCCAGATTTGGACCTCATAGTTATAAAACTAATTGTTGCCAAATGATTTACATTCTGCTCACAGACAATGTGACGCTATTACAAAAATATACTCTTTTTTTTGTTGTTTTTTAAATCACTTTGATAAATAATACCTAATCACATTGCCATGTTTAAATCCATCTTACAGTTTGGTTTGAATTTACTTTTGTTGCGCAGTTATGGCTGGCTTTGATGCTTTTCTTTCAGCGAACATTAAGGTCTATTTGTTCATAGGTCACGAGCACCTAAACTAGATTTGAATTGCTGAGACTTAAAGTTGTGTATAATTTTTTTTTTCCATTTTTTTTTTTTTTGGCTTAATAAACAACTTACAAATATGTGCAAACTTAACATCTTGGTCCATCTCAAGTATAAATGGCTGAATGTACTCGTAAGTTACAATGTCAGATTAGTTACTAGGGACAGCCTTAAATATATTAAACACAATCCAATGTGAAGGTGAAAAGGTGTACACTGATTTTCTAAATGTGTGTATAGAAGACATAACCAATGATTATTATGTTTTGCCAGAGGAACAATGCAACATTTACAATCTTATACATGTTTTAACATGCAATAGTTTACATCACAGCTATTGTGTCAGATTCATTTTTATGTTTTGTTGCATTTCTTGTTTAAAAAAAAAAAATCTATTTTGGTCTACAATAGGCAAATTAACACAACCACAAAACTATAAACAAGTGACATAACGTATATGCATTTTCACAAGCACCCTGCCATGAGATTAAAAACAAAAAAAAAATCAATCATATTAATATTAATAATAATAATAACGGTGGCAATCTAGCCCAATTGTAGGAACCCCACACACATTATAAAGAAATACTAATTTCTTGAAAAACTTAAAATTGTCCTAACCTTTCTTTGGTTTGTTTGTTTGTTTTATTTAAGTACTAATGATTACCATGGCCCCATTTTGCAAATGACCCCTATCTGCCCGTTTTATGAAGATACAGTGCTGAAATTTTCATCTAAGTCTTCAGTGATGGCAGACCACGTGTTGGCCGAGACCACGGCCAACATGACGGTGAGGAACCTCGACTTTTTTTTTTTTTTTAATGTCTCTGCACTATTAAAGAGTGACCTACACACAGAGAGAGGCAGAACGATAGCATAGTGTATGTTGTCTATAAAACCAGTCCGCACAAGCGTTAGCTGTGGTCAGAGCTTATAAGGGTTTGTGATCTCATGGCAAAGTTTGAAATAAATGTCGAGATGAGATCTAAAAAAAAGAAAAGAAAAAAAAGAAATGGGATCAGTTTTAGGGAAATGTAAATTTTTGCTAAACTTGTGATAAGCAGTGTTTGCTACCACACGATCGGCGGATTTGTAAAAACGATTAAGTGCTGGGAATTCTCCTTAATGTTGGGATAGTTAAGTGTGGAAAACGAATGCCAGACTAGGAGTTGGAATGTGCTGCTCTTAAACAGGAATGCATGTTTTTAGTTAACGCTGCTGCACACTTTTCAACCTAATCGTCTCATCCAGCTGAACTAAGCCAAAAAGACTAGAGTGACTGAGAACACAAAGAGGCTCAGTGTTTAGTCTTCAGAGTCCAAGTCCCCTCATCAGTGTGATAAAGAAAAGATACCGAATGCGTGTTATCGAGGGACTCGATAACAAAGTACTCCCCCACTGGGAAAAAAAAAACAAAAAAAAGCTGTGTAGACAGGACTGCATGCTTCATTTGGACTGTTCGATGGTAGTTACCTGAAGATGGTGTTTTATTTTACAAAAAAACCACATCTGGGGTAGAGTAATAACTGCATGTTCGGAGAATAGTAAATATAATCTAGATATTGTAATAGCTTAGTATAGCTGTGTCTACTTGAAAATCTGAACAGCTGCTTCATTATGTTTGTAAAACCCTTAAATTTCAAACAGAACGGATGCTGTTTCTGAGGATGTCATAGTGTGACGGTTGAATGACAGGGACTAGCTATATCACATTGCCTATATTTGTGATGCTTCGTTTTAACAGTAAATGTCTATGAAACTAAGTGTATATTTGTTAATCATAGCTGTTTTCTCCTAATTTAATTGAAAACTATGCATTATGGAGGATTCAAAGATTCAAAATAAAGGCAATCACTTTCTTTTGGTATGCTGCATTTAATGTTATAAAATGTTTTGTATTTTAAAAAAAAAAGAAGAAGAAGATTTTTTTTTTCTTCTTTATATTTGTCTGCTTCCCTCTTACTGTTATAATTTAAAGTCTCCCCTCATCCTCCCCAAATTTGGCACCGTAACTAGGCTGGAGAAGGTTAGAGAGAAAACTGTGGTAATTAGTCCACAGGGGACAAAATAATAAGCCATCACAAAACCTTTTATCTCAGAGCCACTCGGTCCTGAAACTTGATTTGTGGTTTTTCATTCTACCGTATTTCTCTCTTAGTTTTTGTTCATCCAACCACCTAAAGACTGCTGTTCAGGGAAGAGCTGTTTATCTGTAGCCAAAACTTTCAATTTGGCATCTCATTTTTTATTTCCAAATTGCGGTGATAAAAACCGGCCAGTCTAATGTTTAATAACCATTTTCTTTTCTTTCTTTTTTTTAACCACATTGCTCATTGCTTGCCCTTTACGATTCCAAGCTGCACATAAATAACAAGGCTGTAAGATAAGATAAAACTTTAATGATCATTGTGGGGAAATTGGGCATTGGCTTGCATTTGGACGGGCCTGCCATCAAGGTCATAGCACGCCTGGTGTGATTTGCACACAGTGTACTTTGGAGCCAACTAAGAACCTTAAAGCAGCTTTCAGATCCTACAGACTGCAAACCATTTCATTCATGTAGTCCCAGAGGAGGCAACTTCTGGCATTCCCATAGATGTTATTGTAATATGAAAAATGCAACGGCCATAATTACCAACAAGGAGAATCAAAAATATTCAACGATTCAACTTGTTTTTATTTTGTTCCGTTTAGTGTGTAAACTTCACCTCTTCTGGCTGATGTGTGGCTCCCCCTGCTGTTCACAAAATGCCACTGCCCTTTCTCCCCAAACATACAGTACAGTACAGTATATGGCTTGTTTGCAAATGTGAAAAACAGAGAAAAAAAAAAGCCTCATCTATGACAGAGAGCAATGTGACAGGAAAACAAAATGGCTATCCAGTATTAGGATTTCATATTTTAATTTCCAATTGCCATCTAAACCAGCCAAGCAAACGCGTACGTGATTGCATTTTAAATATTTTCATCCTCCAAACTGTATACATGTACGTTTAAAAAATAAAACTAGCTGATGTAGTCTTTACTGTATATGAATAGAACATTTCAGGTATTTAAAGGGTTCTCTTATGCACTCACAACCACCAGTTTTTTAGCAGTAATAGTATAAATAGTCTATTTTTCATTAGTCCACTGTGTATATTCTGTATTTGTGCAACATAGGAGAGAAAAACTATGAATATTCTGTATAGTTGCTGTATGTACTGATAGGCACTTGATAGGCATACTCCCTATATCACACAAGGTATTGTATATTCTAGCTGCAATTTTATCAAACTATCTGAAAATGTATTCTTTATCTGTGTGGAGATGGTGATACTTAAAATATATATAGTTTATTTGTAAGAAGTTATCTATTTCATTCTTATGTGTACTGTAGAAGGACAAAAAAAGCAACGGAAAAAAAGCTGTTAAGTATTATATGAATGCGTTCATGTGTTTTCTACTTTTGTGACTTTATTCGTGCCTAAATAAAAGAAATCTGGCTTAAAATGTGTGGAGACAGACTTAAAGACAAACAGGAAGACAGACACATGCTTATCAGAATAAAATGAACCTGTTTCTTACTCAGTATCACCCTCACCATTACTATCTTCCATTTCCTTGTTTTCAACTAAATGCAAAGCGTATATGCATATATATATATATAATACACTGTGAAAAATAACCGACTATTCTTTATTCAGTCGCGCGAAGCTATGTATGTATAAACAACACCACTATGACCACCAGAAAAAAGCAGAAGGAACTTCGAAATAAAGAAGTATAACAATGAATTAAACTTACTGCAAGAAGGACAACAATGTACTGTAGACCCTGTGTCTCTACACTACGATAAACAAAACATAAACAGGAATATATCTGAAACACAATACAAACAGCTGCAGGCTCAAGACTAGTATCTACTTTTCAATATGTTTTGTTCAGGAAAATATGCGTACACTTTGCAAACATAAAGTCTAGTCTAACAACTAGAAGAAGCACGATTGAGATAAGGACTTTTTTTTCTGGATAATGTTGCAACTTTTCAACAATTTTTAACCGACTTGGGGTTTTCTGGGGTTTTTTTTTTGCAACACTGAGAAAAGAGAATTAAGCACCACCGCGAGTATCTGAAGCATTATAAGGAATATATAACTATGGACAGTGAAGAGCGTGTGATGCTAATGCGACAGGGGACAGAGGGGGAGGAAGCCTGGGTATGCTATAAGCACATTATGACACACTGGAGAGAAGGTGCTTCCCCTTCCGAGCCTGGTCTGCTATCAAACACCTTATGATACAAGAAGTCAACTGACGATGGGACGAGTTATTTAGCCCTCATCCAGATAACGTTGAGATTGGCTACTTTTGTTATTCCAAAAGAAGTGATAGAGAAACGATTGATAGTGAACTTCTGAAATCAAATATTTGGAGGAGAAAAGAAAAAAAAAACCAACATCAAGCTACTTAACCTACTATTTAGACCAATGATACCACAAAGCTGGTTGTACTCATCTAGCTACAGTCAATAGTGCATTTGATATACGTGTTTACACAAAATATGTAAAAATTTCGGTGCCATGAAGGAATGCTAGATTACTGAATACACACATTACACTGAAACGATTTCATTAATGTCTCTGCCTTTGCTGTTAAAGAAGTGATGATGTTAGTTTGGCAGTGTTTATTTGGTACTGAACAGACAACAAACACCAACATCATGAGCTGTGTGCCATACGTGTGGCAATACTGTTGGAAAGAGATCTCGGCAGTTGCTTACATATTTCTATTTAGTGCATTGTCTGTTAAGGCATGAGATTACCCTCCACGTGCTGTGTAGAGACAAATATAGCACTAGCATGCAGCAATATTGCCATCCTGGCAACAACAGCTACAAACAGGAACCATGTAGTTTAGGCTTATATGCACACCGTAAGAGACGGACCCAATCAAATGTTAAATAATGTGCTACTTTTACTGAGGACCAACCTCACGGCTTTTCAGTGTATTTTTAAAGTGTGGCCGATTTTTTATTTTTTTTTAAATTTCTGTTTCAGACGAGGAGAATCCAGAATCCCGACATCACCGGGTCTCGCGTGTTCGTCACTTGACTTCATCTGAAACTGACTCGGCAGTGATGTGAAATCTAGTAGCAATTATATGAAATTTAGCATCAAAAATGCTTGACACAACTTCTCCAATCTGGTACAGTGAAGTCAACAGTACTTGACCTAAGCTTGAGTAAAATCCTCCGAACAACTGTTACAGGTGCCTTATTAGCCCAAAAGGTTTGGAGAGCTGCTTCTCATAGTACCTGCGCTGCATATTGCAAAGGAAGCCCTACAGTTCAGATATTCCACTTATCAACATTTTGATTAGGCTATATACCACACACAGACACTCACAGACATACAGACACTAAGGAAGGGACACAACTGTGTACGACTGACGGACAGATATCAAAGAAGCCGCATTCCATCACCTGCCCTACACCTTTAAACCCCACAGAAAAAAGTTGTTCTAGGACACATACCATTTATGTTACACACACACACTTTATAAATGTTTTATTATTAATAATATAATAATAGTTATTATTATTTTTAGTTCCGCCAACAGCGTTGGACGGGAGTTTGTTTATTATTACTGTCATTGTTTCACTGTTAATGTTGTTTGGCTTGGATGTTTCTCATAGGAAAATTCTGCTCTGTTACTAAAGAAATGCAGTTGAATAAAACTGTTACAGGGAGCTGACTCCATAGAAGAGTGAATTCAAAGGTTAAAACATAGATGAGCACACAAAATGGTACAGGTTTAAATAAAAACAGGTGCTTGCATTAACACGGCACAAGTATATATACTGTAGGTAACTGCAAGCAATAACAAAAGCCAAGAATCGCTGAAGTACTTAATGAAGAAATTGAAACAAAGCTATTCTATTACATGTGAACTCTACAACCAAATGTTAGATTTTAAAAAAAAAAAAAAAATCCTCTTTTCTAAAACTATAATATCTCTGTTAACAGTAGTGCACTTATTGGTTTAAGCAGTGCAACATATATGCAAGAAAATAATGCAGTCCACTTATCAAGATTTTTTAAAAAAAAGTTGTTTTTTTTTCTTTTGAAATTGAATAAAAGAAAATCATTTAAGGAAAATGATTAAATATCAAGCACAGGCATTTTAAGAAAATGTGCAAAGTAGCACTTTTTTTTTTTTTTTTAAATCGACAGCGAGTCTTTTTAAGACCCCCGTATGCAGTTAGTTATTCTTTTAATAATACAACTACGAAAGTGTTTGCTCACATAAATGAGCAACTCCTTCAGATTGCAGTTGCAGGCAGTTGCGTGCGTGCGTGTGTGTGTGTGTGTGTCCGATTGTATGTGTGTGTGTGTGTGTGTGTCTGTGTGTGTCCTATTTTGGATAAAAAGCAATAAAAACAAAAAAAGGATTGAAATATCAGAAATGAGCCTTAAGTGATGTGATGCAGAGATGACAACTTGCACACACT
>VUQG01024980.1:7963-21678 GCA_015106755.1 Etia nguti | reverse complement strand
GGAGAATGACCCAAAACACAGATAAAAACACCCAAGAACACCTAAGAGGAAAACATTTGACTATTTTAAAGTGGCCTTCTATGAGCCCTGACCTCAATCCTATTGAGCATCTTTGGAAGGAGCTGAAACGTGCAGTCTGGAAAAGGCGCCCTTCAAACCGGAAACAACTGGAGCAGTTTGCTCATGAGGAGTGGGCCAAAATACCTGCTGAGAGGTGTAGAAGTCTCATTGACAGTTACAGGAATCATTTGATTGCAGTGATTGCCTCAAAAGGTTGTGCAACAAAATATTAAGTTGTGGGTAGCATCATTTTTGTCCAGGCCTGTTTCATGCATTTATTTTTTAAATAATTCAGTTGAAGCATGGCTGAAAAGCAATGTCTGACTTTCATTGGTTAAGATTTATAGAATTTTTTATTTATTATTACTTTTGTCAGATTAAAGTTATTTCTGTGACCATTGTGAGTTTTTCTTCCATTGACCGAAGGGTATCAACAATTTTGTCCACGTCTGTATGTAAGGGCTTTTGCATGGATATTGTAAATTGCAGTTTGTTTCCAAGTAACAAATAAAATTAACTATTCTGTTTTCTACTGTTTTTATACTTAGAAATG
Source organism: Etia nguti (assembly GCA_015106755.1). Lineage (NCBI taxonomy): Eukaryota > Metazoa > Chordata > Actinopteri > Cichliformes > Cichlidae > Etia > Etia nguti. The sequence goes on along the minus strand of VUQG01024980.1, from coordinate 21,065 downwards.
GGGAACAATGAGCAATATGTGCAGAAAGAATCCTTGGGATTTCAGGAAAATTGACCAATCAGGCTTATCAGGCTGGACCTCTTAAGAACCTGCATATTTGGGGACCAAAATGAGTCCAGCCAAGGATAAAGTGAAGTTTCCTTTTAATCATACAACTGAGAACATTTTGTTTTTAGAGAAATTAGTTTTTAATTTATTTAATATCGGGAAAAAATGACATTAAAATGCATTATTTGAAGTACAATGAAAAAAAAGTGTTGTTTTTTTTATTTATTGTATTTACACTAGTTAAAATCATTTGGCTTGTTATCTCTAATTGTGTCTCTTTATTTAGATAAACAAATTTCTTGATCAATTGTCCTTTCAACCCCAACAATTCTTTCCCTTTTTTTATACCACAGAAGCTCACAGGGGAGAAATAAGAAAGTGTCAGGCATCGTATCTTCTTAGTTACATGCATCGATTTTCTTGATGGATGTGGAACCTCTATGTTTAGTCAATGGCATGGCTCGTTAGGTTTGTCCAGCCAAAGCATATGGCCAGTTACTGTGGCCAGCATCTCCTATTGGGAATTAGACAGGAGGCATGTTTATTTAACTTGGCAGGGCGTCTTGGTTACATCCATCCATTTTCTTAACTGCTTATCCTACTTAGCGACATGGGGTGGAGCTATCATAGGATGAAGGGCGGGTTACACACACTGAACAGGTTGCCAGCCCATCACAGAGCCGACACAGAGATAGATAACCACACAATCTCTCACCTGCAGTCACAAGTAAACTCAACATACATATCTTTGGACTTTGGGAAGAAGCCGGAGTACCTGGAAGAAGCCCATATAGGCACATAAAGAATGTGTAAACTCCACAAAGAAAGACCTCAGCAGATCAGAAGATCCAAACTTTGTTGTGAGGCATCAGCACTAAAAACTGCACCTCCATGCCATGTCCTTCATTCATTATTATTCATTACTGACAATGCTATTCACCCCTTGAGAAGGGCATTTTCAGTAGCTCTCATACATTCACCTCTAAATAAACTGTGTCCCATAATCTCATTTAAGCAAGCCTCACCAATTGGAACTTTCCTTAAGCACTTGTGGGCTCTTATTTTGAAGGATTATCCAAATGAATATTCATTACAACGGTTAACAGGAAATAACAGCTACATGTAGAGGATCACCACTCAAATCTCATTAAAAAAAATATGTTCAATAAGTTTACTAAGGTTGCCCTAAAATAAGGTTTTAAAAAGCTTTTTTTCCCCCACCAACGTTACACTTCTACCACCATATTTGGCATTGAAGAATTTTCCGCATACATTTCAATACAAGACTCTTTTAGTGTGACGGTCGCTCTCACATAATTACTTAGAATGATCTCTAGTTAATCTATTAACGTCCACATAGTCATGACAAGAGTCTTTTTCTCTATAACTTTCTATATCATGCAGTTTCCTCATAGAAACCATAGGTTTGTCATCTGGCCTTCATGATCAACAGGAGGGTTAACTGCAACCCTTTTGAGTCATCACAACAAATGTCTGCTGTAAAAATGTCTTTGTGGCTACATATATCCGTAGTGATAAGATCCAATGTAGGTTGCTACCTGGCTAGAAACAAAAACAAAGACACAGTCTGAAGTTCACAGCAAGTGCCTTTCATGTGGTGAAACAGTTAATGGATAATCTACTCAAGGCAGGCATGAGAAACTACAAAAACACAAGGTGCAGCTGTCCAACTAACACACAAGACAGTAATCCAACAAAAAAAGAAATAAAATTAACAGCAAAATGCCCTTACTTCATATGAAACCTTTGGACATTGTGTATCCCCAAATAGATCCATAAACCCTGTGTACTAAAAAAGGCTTCAGTGTGGTGAGAGTGACTCAGATGATGAATCAACAGTGACAACCAACTGTTTCCTATCCTGCTCGAGACCATTTCATATCCTCCCAGTCAAAACCAGCTGGTCCTCAGCAGGACCCGCCTTGGTATTCTCAAACCAGGTATGACATGCAAGGAAACCCGCATGCTCATTGGCTAACACCTAATCCTCCTGTCTGTCTCTAATAATGACAGTACATTAGAAAATGGATTTCACGTCTTACTCAATGTGACCTGAAATTAGTTGCTGGGCCCATAAACATATGAGGAAAGTGTTTATCGATGTCAGGGCAGAGGGCTGTTTTCCCATAGACTTATACAGGACAGGAAGGCTTTCCTGCAACCACAGGTATCACCCTCTGGTGCTCATTAGAAAGAATGAAGGTTTAACGGCCTTCTGCACTGGTTTCACTTTTAAGATCCAGAAGCCACGTCCACCCTTTATGATGCCTATGATGTGTAAAAACAAACAACTAAAATCATCACAATCATCACTCACCCAGCTTTCAAGCGGTTTGGTTAGGCTTTGTTTCGGATTTTATATTATCTATCACACCCCATATCCTCCTGCTTAAATAATACACTAATTACATGCACAATATAACCACAACCCAATCGAATAGTCTTTGATCAACCACAGCAGAGACACCTAGCGGTGGCCACATTTCCACAGCAAGTGCATACACCGTGGCGATACTTAAAACAAGCACAGGTCTCCAAATAAAAAGAAGAATGGCACAGTAATGTTGAGGCCTTTTAAAGAGACAAGCAATGGAGGCTTTGAAGTTACCGGAGCAGGATGGATGCTGCCGAGGATACCCTCCAAGGCCCGTTTTACACAGCTAGTGTGCTAGTACTGGAGCTTTACTCACTTGGGTCACGTTCAGTTAATAAACTGAAAGCCACTGACCGGCACTTACCTACGCCCGAGCTTCCTGTAAATCCCGGCGATTACTGGCAGCACTTAAAACAACCCCGACAAACTAAAGGCGTTTTCCGCACTTTTTTAACCATAACGGCATTTCTGCCCCGTCTGCTAACATTAGCATACAGCTCCCTGCTAGCTACTAACTGTCAAGACTTGGCCAGCAAAGCTAAAGTCCCTCCTCCTGCTCTAGAAAACCACACTGACATGACCACAGCGCTGGGAAAACATCGACGATATCCATCAAAGACTGAAGCCCAGCAAAGTCACACAGACGCGGCGTCGACAAACATATCTTCGTCCTCGTGTTATACTTACAAAAGATCCAGGGGGACTAATCCATCCATTGAACGGCGCTGGTAATATGTAATAGCAACACACAGAAGTGTGACATAAACGATTTTCAATCGGTGACCCAGTTTCTCTTCACCGTCATGCCTGTCGGACCACTAACCTAGTTTTTCAACCAATAGCGTTTGCCCTACCGTCGTAGGTGTCCCTTCAGCCAATCAGACGCGAGTTCAGGCTGGGAAACAATGACCGACATGCTCGTTAGCCAATGACGGTCGGAGATGAAGGGAATGCAGACGCTAGCTGTGTGTGAGCCGTAGGCCCGAGTCCAATCGGTCCACTGCGCCCTCCCACTCGGTGACGAACCTAACCTCTCTTCTCATTTCACAGGTTGTCCTCGAGGTTATTCTGCTCCGTAACTAGTGTTCAAAGGTTATTCTGCTCCGTAACTAGTGTTCAGAAAAATCCCATTTAATTTGATAATTTTTCATCATTCTCGAAAAAGAACATTATAATGTCATTTTTATTTATTTTTTTTCTCTGTAATTTTCCTTTGCTATAGAAATATTTGCTTAAGACGGTGGCTTGACTTGAACATATCAAGTCCTTCTCAAGTTCCACAATCACAAACGCAAATTCTTGGACAAAAGACCCAATTTTTCCTGTTTGTTTATCACGATGCTTAATTTCAATTATTTGATTCTGAGGTGTTTTGTTACTTTTGGTCTTTCTTAACAGCTTGAAATAAATTTTATTAGAACAAAGTTTGTAGATCCTGGAGTCCAGACACAAAAGGCAGATGGAAAAAAGGTGAGCAAGAGACAACAAAAGAGGGGAACAGAACAAAAAGAATTACTTAACCTAAAGGATTTTCTTATTTCTCTCATTTCTGCCTCCTCTCTTCTCCGTTCTTCTCACCGTAATCCGAAAACACATTTCATTACACATTTTGAAGGACATTTCAATTCCTAAAGTGCATTTGGTCCAATGACGAATTGGGGAGTGATATGGGACTCAGTATACCACTGATTGTTCCTCTTACTCTAAATCAGAGACATTAAGTTGGTGCAGCATTGTTACTTGAAACTATGATAATGAAAATAATTGTGCAAAAGAAGATTTTGGCTTTTTTCAGGTGGGTATCTCCTGTACTTAAAAAAATATGAAGGTTAAAAAAGAAGAAGAAGAAAAAGCTGGACCCATATACAACGTATACTATATACACTATACAACCCACCTTTCAGAAGTAGTTAATCTAATATGGAATAACTATTTTCTGGAATTGAGACATTCTTGAAGATGACGTTCAAGTAGGACAGAGGGTACAGGAAACACAGTCTAGACAAATCTGGGGTTACTATGCTGAAGGATCTTCAGTGGAAACAGAAGCTCATCTCCAGCCTTCTGGAGATTTATACAACAGGGACACCGTTTGGAGCTCCGAGAAGAGAAGAAAGCAAAGTCTACTATACTTGCATTCTTTTTTATGGCCAGCAGAGGGCGACTTGTGGGGTTACAAAAAGAAAGCTGTATGGAAGTTTAAACCCTTTCCGGATGACATCATAAGCTCAATCACTAGCGTTAAGCTAATCTTAAATTAAATTTAAGATGTTAATTTTGTAAATGAAGAGGGCTTTATTGTATAATTCACATGCTGGTAACCCGTGAGTGTGCAGTATACCTCTAATTGAGTTTCTCAGGCAGATCTGGCTCTTGCTCGTCACCTCCAGTTTTAAAACATTATTTTTTGACTTCATAACAGAACTTTACTAAAAGAATCATAGCATAATTAAAAAATACATCAAAAATACTTTGAAAAAAATGAGAATCAGAAAGCCTGGAGAAACAGCCTGCAGAGGTAAACTACAGCCTACAGAGACACACAGACATATAGACTGATGGAGACAGTCAGTCTAACAACGGGTTGTCTTGACTGTGAAGAAAGAGTCAGTAATTACACTCTTACAGTGCTGTGTGTTGATGGCATGGATGATTTATTTATTGTCTACTTATTTTTCCTGTATAGGATGAACTGTATGCTCTGGGATATTTTTGACAGCAGACATGTGCACCAATTTAGATAGTAATGCATGTTAGTAAAACTACATTTTTATTTATATTTTCTACCAAAAACAGTTTGAATGGAATGAGAAACATTAACTTTCACGAATTCTTCTACTCCCAAAGACCCCTTAGACGTGATCTCAAATGCCTGTTTATGCCATCCGATCAGTCGACCACCTTCATACAATTCATCAACAGCGGATGATAGAGGCTTTCACACTACAAGCATATAAACTTAAAGGGGAAATTAAAGTGATATATAGTACTGATAGTGGTATATAATCAATTTAAGGTGAAAAGCTGTGACACATTCTAACATTTTTTTAAAAAGGAATAAAAAAGGCTATTTTCAGATATTACTGGATATCTTGATTTTTTTTTTTTAAAGGCCAAAACAGGGAACAAACCAGGGGCCAGCTATGCAGCTACTGCTTCTGGTGCAATGCAGTTTGTGCTGTTTCCTCTGCTTTGTTCAGTGACTGCCAAATCCTGCTGGGAAAAAGTTCAACCAAAATCAGGGAGACCAAAACATCAAAACTGGTTAGACACTACTAACTATATTTTAAAAAACATGGTGGATGATTTCAGATTTTATTCTGGATTTAAAATAGCAATACTCAAGTACAAGTGAAATTCTTGTGTTGCAGATATAAACGTGACTATTGTACATATGTGTTAGGAGTTTAGACTAAAAGCATTATTAGCTAAAGCTAAATATAGCTGCAAACAGAGGTGGGCTCAGGTTTGAGTAAAAATGACCTTTAGATTAATCAGTTTCAACGCTCCTCTTCTTCATGATACAGTTGTAGCAGTATTTTTGATCCATGTAGCACTTATAGGCCGTTTCTTTAGCACTTTTGTAATCTTGGTGAGCTGTAAGCAGTGTTATTTTTTTCCCCTTTATGTAATATAATGATTTGGCATCATCAGTCAAAGAAGTTATCAAAACTCCAGTAAGTCTTTTGGGATTTGAGTCATTTGGGTTTTAAGATAGTTTAATAAGATATCATAAGGAAACAAGTCAATTAAAAGACTACATTTCTGGATGATTGACATAAATGCACTTTTTTCAAAATTAAATATTGCCTTATTTAGTGCTTTTACTTTTTGTATTTTGTATTTTATTAAATACAGGACAAGGATCAAAGACATCCATTTTTAATCTTACTAGTTTTTCTGTAATGAGGTCAGAGGAAAAGTGAGACATGTTTAGGACTGTGTCTGACTGTGAGCACCAGCAGGTGGTGATATTGCTCTACTTACAGATTGAGTGCTCACAAATGGAAAGTATTGTGACATCTTTCTTTGTAATTTTCTTCCCCATGTTGGACAAATAGAACCGATGTTTTTAGGTGTGTATGCAGAGTCACCGCTCTACAATGTAGGCAAGAGCAAATATAGATATATATTTTTTTAGATTCCCTTTATTTTTCTTTGCCCGTGTTTTAACACATGTTTTAACACATGTTTAACACATGTTCAAGTTAAGCATTTTTTTTTTTAAATTTAAAATAAACTTTTTCCCCTTGAAGAAGTTGAATTAGTCCTTCCACTTTTGCCGGAGTATTTCTTTAAACATAATTATCTTTTCTTCTTCTTATGTGACAAATGTCTGCGCTTTTGCCCCCTCTGCTGTTTTATATGATATCACATTGACAATTTATTACAGCATTATATATTGTTCATACAAATTCATTACAACAGTTGGAATTTTCTAAATCCATAATTTATAGCAACACACCATCAGCTCTTTAATGAAAACAAACTATCAAAAGGACTGACAAAGATCATGTAAATGTTAATTAAAATAGCATTTTATATTTTATGTCATAACCTGATTGACAACCTGTTGATTATGCGGCTGTAATAAAATCTGTTTCATATCCAGGTGTTGTGTTGCATGAAGAACATAGATTATATCCAGATTATGAGCTATATAAATATTTAAAGTTAACTATAGTTTAATTTGCATTATTTATGCACATTTTTTTGTTTTGCCAGCATTTAGGATAGTCATACATTTTTATTTTTACTTTGGATAATATGAGACGGCCTCCAGCCTGAACTCTACAAGAGATGAATGGAAGGAATTTTTCTAATATCACAGAAAGGAGTTATACTGGATCCCCTTCCCAGGAGGAAAAAATAAAAAACAACAACAAAAAAACCCAGGATCTTTCTGTGTGGAGTTTGCGTGAGTTATCCCCTGGGTACTCCGGCTTCCTCCCACAGTCCAAAGACATGCAGTTAGTGGGGATAGGTTAATTGGTAACACTAAATTGCCCATAGGTGTGAATGTGGGAGTGAATGTGAGTGCGATTGGTTGTCTATGTGTTAGCCCTGCGACAGACTGGCGACCTGTCCAGGGTGTACCCTGCCTCTCGCCCTAAGACAGCTCCAGCGCCCCCCGCGACCCTGAAAACGATAAGCGGAAGCAGATGGATGGATCCAACTTTTTGAATTTGTAAGTGATATTTTTCACCTGTGGATCTTTTTTATATGACCTGCATGAAATAATATGAGCAAGAAAGTCAGGGTGAAGTACGATGTGCATTTTGTAGTCCATCTTCTGGACTTTGTACTTTCAACACAACAGATATCACAACGTTAAGGAGCCAAGTGTACATGCAGTCAGATTCACTGTTTCTCCTCCTTATCAATTCTCCTTCACACCTTTTCTTGACCTTTAATAGTTTCCACTAAGGTCAATGAAAGGTCATTACAAAAAGAGCTACCCACCAAGTTTTTAAATGTGTAAAAGTTCGCCCTCTAGTGTTCACTGCTGCCAAACCAAACATAAGACCACCAGTAAATAACAGGACGTGCTTTCCTTGGTTCTCAAAGCTGAAAACAAGTCTTTTATTGTTGTTGTTTTTTTTAATATATATATATATATATAATACACACTGGCAGTAAGGCATAAATAATACAGTGAGTGCAAGTTCAATCCTGAAGCAACAGCCTGTACTTTCAGCAGCCGTTGATCAGCAGAGGCATCCTTCTTTGGATCGTTAAGGTCATTTTATTCTAACTCTGCTGCACTGTAAACCTCCAGTACTGTTATCCACACACAGATCCACGGCTGCAAGAAAAGAGAAAAATTTGAATTTCAAGCAAAAAAAAATCACACTTGCTCTTTTTTCACTGTAAACGTGTGCTGCTGTGTTTGGTCTCACCCATGAGGCTGGCACTGAAGGTCATCGGCACAGGGGCAGTGGTCACGGGGACCTTCCTGGTCCCAGGCTAGCATGTCCATCAGCAGGTTGGGGTGGCTCAGACAGGACTCCCCCTTGCCCGGTTTGGGGTTACACACTGGAAACAAAAGCTCTGATAGAAGCAGCAGAGAGAAAAATACATGAAGTTTAAAACTGCCTTTACTGAACCTTCTAAGTCATTGACTGCTCAGTCCAAATCACAGGGTCCCGCTTAGACTATCCCCATTCTGGCTTTGTTAGTCTTGGACTATGTTTGATTCCTAAATTCTGTCACCAAGCATTTAGAACTGGTTACAGGTTGAGATAATAACATGTTACACATTGCTTTAAAATAGCAAACAGATCCAATTAGGCACTTTAAGGTAGTCTCTCTGGTGTTCCAACCCAGACGAAGCTTACCTGGTTGGAAAGCACAGCAGAGGTGTGGCCTGCAGTCACTCTGACCCTGACAGATGGTTCCCTCTGTTCCACTGGTGGCGTTCACTGTGCACTGGCCCCAAACACACAACTGATCAGAGCAGCACTCCTCATCCTTGATGCAGGGCTACGTGAGGACACACAATCAGATTTTTATGTCACTTATGTTACTTTTGAACATTTTCAAGTCCAGGGGTGTGTGCAGAGGGGGGTAAGGGGTGGTATTTCTATGTTATGCTACTTTCCGCTTCTACTTTACTATATTTTAGAAGCAAATATTGCACATTGTAGTATACATTATTTATTTCAGAAACTTTGGTACCATTACTTAACCAGGATTATGGATTCTATTATGTAAATGGTCTAAATACTCGTTTCTGCCACTTTACAAAAGATGTTTTATTCAAAACAAACATTCAGCACAAATTATGTTTAAACTCAAGTGCAGTGCTACTTTTTATCTACTGCACATACGATTAAAAATCATGTCCAACATTTTCTATGCTGTATGCATTTCTAATCAAAAAAACTGCAGAAATTGCAGTTCCTCTACTTAGGCTTCAAATATATAAGTTCCTATATACTTCCATTTTAAAATGTCCAACTTAACAGCATTATAAAGGATGTTTAAAGCTTGGAACAGAAATCGCTTCTGTGGATGTTTCTAATAGATAACAACTGTTTGTTTGTGATTTTTAATTTGTTTTTCCCTGTACCTATTTTGGTAAGACATAAAGTTAGGGATGTTGTCTCTTTGACTGACAGGTTTTAGCCAAGCACTACTAATCTGAGTGACTGACCTGAACCTTTCAGCAGTGGAGCTCCTATTGGAATTGTCTGATAAATATTGTGTGCTTGAGTACCGGTGAGTAAAATTGTAGTATTTTATTAGTCTGTTACCACTTATCATCCAAACCATTTATGGATGCATCCACTACTCAAAGTTTCAAGCATAAAGTTTGTGCCTAAATTCCTTTGTTGCTTGACAAAAACAACATGGAGGCTAAAGCTGAGCTTTCAGACCAGGTTAAGTTATGGTGATTACTTTTACATGCAGCCAGTCACACTGTACTGTAGCCGGAAAGTTGTTACCCCGAAAACTGAAAGGCGATACAACGATTAGAGGGGAAGTGTGGAGCTCAGTGATAATTGTCCACGAGTTAATCCTGACTAGTGATGCTGTACTTGAAGCAAAGACACTGATTATTGTAGCTCATAGCAACCACAAAAGACAACACTGACTGTCTCCCCACCATGTCTGTAGGGATACAGGGGAGGCATTTGGAGTTCTCAATCTCATACAGGCAGTATTTCAGGTTGCCACAGTCCTCGTCCACCATGCATTCCTGTGGGATGAGAAAAATGAATTACAAATATATATTAAGTGATGAAGAACCGAACAGAAGTATTTATTATAGTTTAAGAAAATAAATACATGCATCTTGAAAATAATCTCATCTCAGAACAGACATCATTATCAAGAAGCACTCAGCCAGACAGAATTTAGTGTAGCTGAGTGCTATTTGCCTGTATCACAATAACTGTCATACGTTATTCCACTGCACCCCCACATAATGACTTCCCGGTATCTGCTGGGTCCATCTCCATGGAAACTGCATTAAGGACAACATCAGTGGCATCTGAATGAAACAGAAGGGCTGGGTCTCTTGAGTCTCCCCTCCTTCTGTCCTCCACACTTGATTTGCACTCCAGCATGTTGAAGGTACAGAAATTATCTTCAAATATAAATATGTGCTCTTTCCAGGATGTCTCCCAGAAAGAAACGGTGCGTAAGATAAAACAAAATTTTTTTTAATGCCTGAAACAATCTGGGCTTTTAAGGCCAAGCTGGAAATGTTATAAACTTGTTGTTAAACGATGTTAACTATGAGTTTGTTGCAGGAACACCAAGTACACCATGCAACAAAGTGACAAATGTTGTGCATGCTGAAAAGTGCGCTTTTAAGGGTGGATTTTCCAGCAGAATAAGTCGGCAAGTCTTTATGCTAATGAGATATTTGAGATTTAGTTTGACTTGTTTCCAGTGGTGAGAGGAAACAGTGTGTGCCAAAAACAATCCCAGCCACATGGGTGGATTTCTCTGATTTATCTTTGAAAGTGTTCCCTGTGAAAGTTTAACACAGAAACCAAAGAAAGAACATCTTTAAACCAGACCTCCTTTCCCACTGTAAATTTAGATTTCAGTTTTCTGAAAGTTTTTTTTACTGTTCGCGTTTCTACCTCATCAATGCAGGAAAACAGGTCAAATGAAGCTAAAAGGTTAGACATGAATCACACATTACAGAGTCCTGGTATATTTCTTTTATTTATGAGAAATTGATGACTTTTAAAGGTCCCCGTTTTTTGGGCTTTTCTATTCTGCTCATTCTATTAGCAAGTCTTATAGGAGCGTGCTATTATGCTGCAAGCTGCTTTGTCACCCACCACCATCCCATATTGCTCAGCCTGTTCATGCTATTTCTGACTTGAACCAATCCCTGTCCGTTGTCTGCTTTGTGCTGTGGGTGATTCCTGCTTGCCTGCAGTGTTGACCTTTCTCTCCCTGCATTTGTGTATGTTTGTGTGTTTCCCAGAGCCATGGCTACCTAACTGTTATCACTGGTTCCCTGGATTGGGCACTTGACCCATTCACCAAGGGGCCGGCTCTTCCGCCTACACTCTGCAAATTGTTTATAGTATAATTCAGACTCTTTAGTGTTAATTTTTCCAAGTGTTTTCAAGTTTATACTTAGAATTCTGCTGTGCTCCAGATTTCCTCCTTGTGTGCCAGCCATTCCACACAGTATTTTTATTCTCTTGCTCTCTAGTCTGCTTGTTTGTTTGGCCACTCTCCTACAATGTCTCTCCTCTCTGGCTTTGCCTCTGGAAACTCCACTGCACATTATGAATTTGTGAATAAACCTTGTCAACGGCTTTTCCTATGCCCCGTCCTGCTTCGGTTAAATCATAACAACAGGAGGATCTTGCTGATGTTCTCTCTCCTCTTAGGCTTTCTACGTATGATTTTGAAATGGCGAAGAGGTCCCAGAAATACCACCAAATATAAATGTCTGGAAATGGAGAAACAATCCTAGGTTTGTCTGAAGTGCTGCTGACAGAAGCTGAGTTATTCTCCCACCCAGCTTAATACGACTTGATTTTAGACTTGTCATTACTTATCTTATAAGGCGACGCAAAGACATGGCACCCGCCTAGCAGCTCGTTCAGCACACTCACAAACAAAGAGTGAGCACATGCCTCGCGGTTTTATTGGCAACCGGCATTTTCTAAGAATGCTACACTGCAACTTAACGAGTTAGGTAGAGAACTCATGCCAAGCCAGTGTCTTAGCTGGGTGAGGTAACCCATCAGAAAATGCAGCAGCTAAAATGGAGGTATTCAGAATCAGGGTAAAAAGAGCACAGACACTAAAATAAAGTTATGAAACCATAAAGGAGCAAAAAATGGGACATTTAACGCAACAGCTGAAATGTAGTAGCCACAGTTGCCTGCAACACTTTGTAGCAACAAGAAGGCATTTGACTGAAAATTGTTATGGACAGCAGCGCTGTAGGAAATTATCTAGACCCTCTAGTCACTTAAATCATATTACTCACAGACTGCCTACACTCATCTAAAAAGCATCCACATTTTAACTAAATGTTTCCACATTTTAGCTTACATGTGCTTTTTTCATCTCCCCATGCGCTTACTCGATTTTTTTTCGTAAGCAGCAACAGTGCCATGCCATTAACTTACTCTACTCTACTGTGACTTAACAAATACAGTTAAATACATATGCCGTTAGTTATTTTTGTTGTTGTTGTTGTTTTAGTTCAGTTTTTTCTTTAGAAAAGTGGACCTTTTTGGCTTACAATCTTACTTGCTTCCTTGGCATTTTTTTCTCTATTAACATAACCACCATCTGTACAGCTGCCAGGAAAGAAAAAGATCAAAACCACCGCCGTAAAGTAAAGAGCAGGCAGCAAGCAGCAACAGCAACCTCAATCCAAGCTGGCCTCCTTTTGGCGAAAACTATGAAAAGTATATGGTAGGTTTCTCTGCTGGATGAGATCATCCTTTATTAAAAAAACGTATTAATACAATGGTCCCATAGTTTCAAAAACCTCTCCTTCTCTCTGTCTCATCTTACAAATGTGGAATATTTACCAAACTGAAGGAAAATGCATCTCTGGAAACATTACACTGAAATCAAGCACTCTAAAAGCTGATAAATATTTAAAATAATACTGACAGATTCTAACTGGAATGTGATAAAAAAAAAAAAAAAAAAAACTGGATG
>VUQG01024979.1:0-14573 GCA_015106755.1 Etia nguti | reverse complement strand
AAGTCCCACAGGATCTTAGCTCGGTCATTCTCCACCACTCTAGGGGGCGTCTCCCATTTTGACCTCGGGACTTCCAGGCCATACTCGGCACAGATGTTTCTGTACACTATGGCGTTCCATGTATGCCCTGCCTGCTAGCATCTTGCACCCTGCTGTTAAGTGCTGGATTGTCTCAGGGGCATCTTTACACAGCCTGCACCTGGGGTCTTGCCTGGTGTGATAGACCCCAGCCTCTATGGATCTTGTGTTCAGAGCTTGTTCCTGTGCTGCCATGATTAGTGCCTCTGTGCCGTCTTTCAGTCCAGCTTTGTCCAGCCACTGGTAGGATTTCTGGATATCAGCCACCTCCGCTATCTGCCGGTGGTACATACCGTACAGAGGCATGTTCTTAAATGACGGTTTCTCTTCTTACTTGGGTTTCTGTTGCCTGAGGTATTCACTAAGCACACGGTCAGTTGTGGCCATGTTGTTTATGTCCTCATGAATCTTTGTTGTTGAGTACATTCACTAGTCCTTGGCCTCCTTCCTTACGCATATATAAGTATGTATATAAACATGTGTGTGTGCATGCATGAATATGTCTATCTACCTATCTATCATCTGCTGTCATGATTAAATGAACTTCAGTTTTCATTAGATGAGGCAGCTTACTGACGACCCTATGATTTTTACCCAGTTTCCCAGATAGCAACAGACTAGAGGGTGGATCTGCCCCCCCAAGTCTATTTTTTAATAAAAGAAAATGCTGTTCACTACAGTTTAAAAAGGCAGGCCAACGTTCCAAGTCATTGACAAATGTAAAGTTTTTTTCATGAAAGAAAAACATAATAAACTTGTCTTTGCTTTCACAGATTTTTAAGCCACTATGAATCGGTCGAGCTGGAAATGACTGGCTCTATTACTGATCCGGTCTGAATCTATGATCCTTATCTATTTTGGATCTGTCCTGCCGTGCAAGTAGACATTTGCTTAGCCGTTACAGAGCCGATATCCTCTTTGAGCAGATCAGGTTTTGGGTCAACCCACTGAGACTGATTTAGGTGATTTTTAGTGCAAAATATGTCGAGGCTCAGTCTCTTTAATTTTCTGTACATTTCAAGAAAAGTGTTAGTGTTAGAGTCTCTCTAGAGTCACTCAAATATTTACATCATCTCCATAATGAAACTGTTACAAAAATGCATTTAAGTTAAGAACACAAAGTAGCAAACTAACGTAACTAACGTCTGTTACCTCGGTATCTCAGAGCTGAAGTTAACTCTTTTTGATGAACAGAAATACAGCGTTTCCCTCATCTCAGAGACAACAAACATGTTATTAGCTAAACCTGCTTCTTAGAATAGGGCCCGATTACACACACAGATCAGAATACACACGCGAACTGAGGTTCTCTCTCTCTCTCACACACACACACACACACACACACGCACACACACACACGCACACGCACAGACACACACACACACACACACACAACAGCCGCATGTGTACACTGCACTCCAAAAGTTCCTTTGTGGGAGGGGGTCATCACATGACTATCAGCTGACAGCAATAACCTAAACAGCTGGGATCGCACCAATTGGCACGCTAACAAATCAAAATTAGTATTGGGTATGCTGACACATTCAGGAGTCCATAAAGCCAGCACAAAAGCAGAATAAGAATTGTACTTTGATTCAGTAACCGCTGCTCTCTCTCCCTCTCTCTGTAGGACACACTGTAATCGTTTTTCATTAGCTATCGTTAAGTGTACCTGCTATGCTACATGCTGGCAAGACCTAATACATGAACACAGCTAACGTTAGCCAAAGTTCACTAGTGCAAAAAACAGCGGACCAACCCCGTTGTGACATCCTGCTGGACGATGTGAAGCCTTTCTTTAAAGTTTTCAAACATGATTCCTCTCTTATACAAGCGCGAGCCGGTGGATAGTGGTCCTGACAGCTAGCTGTAGCCACCTCCTCACTCTCGTCCTTGTTGATGTTTATTAGCGGTTGGCAAACAGCGGAATGGTGCATTACTGCCACCAACTGTTATGGAGTGTGGACTGATTGTAGCTCAAAATAAGTAAATTACTAGAAATCCCACAAATCATATCGAACAAACGAGTCTGTCTTAAATAACTGAACATGGTCTCATGATTTTCACTTCTTGAGGTCTTTTGCAGTATATCGTTAAGATCGAGTTCAGCTTTCATTGGACTGGGCCGCTGATTTGCAGCCTCCTATATATAACAGTATAATACAACATGCCTTATGGTTTCCTCTTCTCAGCAGCAGTCAGATTTGTCTAATTCATGTTTGTCTGTTATGAATAATGTACTGTTTAAACCAGTGTGTGATATGACTGCCTCCTCTCTCCTGTTCCTTCCTGTGCTTCTCATTTCTCCAGTTTGACATTTGTAAAAACCATTGTCCCGTCCTTTCTTCTTCCCCTTGTTTTTGCAATATTTCATACATTCTCTGCCTGCAAACATATCTGCCATTTTGTTCACTATATCCATAATGTGCTAGAATCCATAAAAATAACTTTAAGTGAGTCATAGTTCGTCAAAGCTCATTGTTTGTCTTCTTTTTTTTCCCAGGGAAATTAGCCCTGTAATAGAGTGACAGCTGTTCTCTTCTGACTTGACATTTTTCCCATCTCTACTTGTAATGTAATGCTATTGGGTTTGTTTTCAGTGTACCTGTACAATGTCTGATATTGGATACAGTTTAAATTTGAAAGAGGATGTGTTGCTGAAAAATATAACCATATCTAATACAGATCTTATTAATCCAGTGTATATGGCCCTCAAAGAAGTCCAGTCTCTTCTTTAATCACTTATATATTTGCTTCAAGATGGTGGTGTACATAGACACAGTGAATTTGTTCTTCTCCAGACAATGCCTTTTGTTTGTTTTAATTGTTTTCTTAGCCTACTTTGCCTACCACTACACTTTCTCTCTTTGGAACATCTGCCCCCTTCCTTTCTTTACATAATGGGATGAGCCCAGTCCCACCCCTACCTGCATGGATTTTCAGGGCTGAAGACTCGGCTCCCACATAGCGATGAGCCTTTAATAGCTGACAGATGAAATTATCCGGGCCGTACGTTTGATTTAGAGTGTGATTTAAGAGGTTGGCAGGTTCTTTCACATGTTGAAAGAAGCCAGTTGTATCTAATAATAGAATAAATGCCATGTTGAGGCTGTGATTTTTTGCATCTACATGGATGTTAAAATGATAACACTATCCTCAACTTTTGGAGATTTACTTTCCTGGATGATTGAGAATGCATCAAGACTATCCTCCACTGGTGCAGCGGGTCCTGGTTCTTTTTGGTGCACGACAATGCTCGACCTCATGTGGCAAGAGTATACAGCCACTTCCTGACCCCCACGGCCCTACGTTTGACACCCCTGGGTTAGAGGGAGTGAGACACAGAGGGAGAGAGTGCGAGACATAGAGAGATACATAAACATGGAGACAAGACACTGAGGACGAGATAGAAAGAGAACCACTGAAGGAAACTAAACAACCTAAAATAAACCTGAATCACTAAAGATAAAACACAATCAAAACCACATAAGCACAAGAAAAGTAAACTAGGAAACATAATCCACCATTTAGGTTAAAACAATAATAAACAAACAGGATTCATGAGTCCACAACACAGAACACAGGACCATGAAAAACTCAGCAACTCAGCATTAGCTCAGAGTAGGTTAGTTAGATAAGTATAATGTAAATGCTTTGATTATTGTTCTGTGATTTTTACTATTTGATCTTGCTTTTGCTTTTCTCTTGCTAAATTCTCTTAATAAAATGTTCTCCAGTTAAAGTCTAAATTGTGAACATCCACAGGAAAGACACAAGGAATGGAGTTTTCAGTAAGGTGTTTGAGGTCAGACAGTGGCTGTCTGGGTATTGCAGGCTTTCAAGGGCACACACACACAAGGTTATGGTCACAGGACTTAGGTTTCGCAGAGATCTGCAGAGAGAGATTAATTAATCCAAGGCATCAAAAAGCAGGGAATCAGAAGTAAATGGAGGCTGAGAGCATTCCTAGCTGATGCAATGATCTGGTGACAATCCTAAATCCTTGAGGGGCTTTTTCAATGTTTAACATTTTAAAGCTTCACCTTATATTAGCTGATATACCACTAGCTAAAATACTTCAAGCTAACTCGACTTGCCACAATCTGACATTTCTGAATAGCCCCCCGCCCCTCAAAAAAAAGCACTTACCTTATAGTACACAGTATAAAAGAAATGGCAACTCCATGAATGAAGCATATTTGACACAATAGTTTACAGTCCTTCTCTACAAAGCTACGTTTGTAAAGAAGTGCTGCCATAAGTCCAGTGCTCTGTGTATGAGAGCAGCCATAAAAATTGAAAATGTAGAAAAAAAGGTGCAGTCTGCTGTTATGATATGCTGTATGTAGGAGGGCCAGTTTCTGTGGGAACAGATAGAAAGTTAGGATGGATTTGCTGGCTTAAAGATGGAGAACACATAACAGGACCAACAACTTCTTTAAACAGCAACAACAAAAGCAGCTAACAGTTTTAGCACTTTTCTCACAAAATGTTATCTCTGTCATTCTGAACGTAAGCTACCTTGTTCTACCAAAAGTACTTGAACTTTTTATAATGCTTGTTCTTGGAATCAAGATTGTCATGTTTATGTTTGGAATTATGAGATATTTATGTTCTTGAGTGCCTCTGAGTTTTGTTACTTTGTTACTTTTTGTGACTTTTATTTCTAGTTCTTGGTTCTTGTTTGATTATGTTAGTGCCCTTCTTGGTCACAGGACTTGTGTCAAGTCTGTCGCAGTCTTGTCTCTGTCTTGTCCTCAGTGTCTCTGTTGGAAATCAGTCGTGTCACCTTATTTCGCTACCTTTTCTCTCTCCCTAGTTGTGCCCCCTTGTCTATTTGATCTCTCCAGGGTTGTCTGGTTTCCCAATCTTGTCTATAGTTCTTATGTCTTATGTACTGGTTCCTGTGTCTATCACTTCCTGTTCCTTTATAATGTCTGCATTGCCCTTTGTTTTTTGTTTTGTTCTCCCACATTGTGTGCGCACCCTTTATCCATCTAAAAAAGTTGATTCTGTTCATCTGGACGTAGCTTTTTCAGTGGGAGAAACGTTTCCTCACTCATCCAAGTGACTTCTTCAGTCTCAGCTGACTGCAGGTTTCCCCAATCTTATAAACAGTACATTTGCATAATGACTGAAACCAGCCCACTGAAGGAACAATGGGCTGGGAGGTCAGTTTCTTGATCATTAATATGCAAATTGCCATGACCATTGATCAACAACCACTGACAAAAGACCACTGATCAATCACTGTTAATCAATGTCCATGAGTACCATTCACAGAGAGTTGGGGAATGGCTGCAATCACAGCATTGTAAGATGGCGAAAGATGTACCCTTAGGCCCCCTCCTCGATTCAGAGATGGTCTTTCCCTTTTCACGTAAATGGCCTCCTTGACTCCGCGCTCAAACCAGCGTTCCTCCCTGTCCAGGATGTGTACATCCTCATCATTGAAAGAGTGTCCACTGGCCTGTAGGTGTAAATAGACTGCAGAGTCCTGGCTTGACAAGGTAGCTCTTCTGTGTTGTGCCATCCTCTTACCCAGAGGTTGTTTGGTTTCCCCGATGTATTTATACATGGTCTTTGATCAGTGGTTGTTGATCAATGGTCTTGAGAATTTGCATAATTATGATGAAGGAACTGACCTCCCAGCCCATTGTTTCCTCAGTGGGCTGGTTTCAGTCATTATGCAAATGTACTGTTTATAAGATTGGGGAAACCTGCAGTCAGCTGAGACTGAAGAAGTCACTTGGATGAGTGACGAAACGTTTCTCCCACTGAAAACGCTACGTCCAGATGAACAGAATCAACTTTTGGAGATTCAGCTTATATTGTTTCTACCATCAGTGTTGCTAAAGTTGGCAAAAAGGAAGCTAGCCAAACTGTGAGACATATAAACAAGATGTTTGTTGTTTTTCTAATAATGTCACCTTTTGCTTACATTTCTAAAAAAGAAAGATCTCTTCATTTCCCTCAAACCCACTGCTGGAGAAAACTTTAATCATGGAAACCTGATTTTTTTTCTTAAAACATTGTTTAACAGGAACTGAATGATGTATAATCATTTGCTAAGCTTACATGTAAGTGGCTGGTGTGACTGTTGTATCGTAAGTGTCAAAATAGGTTGTCATATGATATGATTTACTGGTTAACAAGCTGAAGCCTCCAGGCCCGAGAAAAGCAACCAACACAAATATGCCAAAAACTAATAGTGCCCATATAATTACTCTATCATCACTCTATTCAAAATGAACATATTTACAGCCTGAAACATACAAAAATGGTTTTGTTGAGTTGTTGTTTATAGCTAATTTCTCCCTTTGAAAACAACTATGATTTTTCTTTATAACTCAATAATTTTATTATGACATAAAATTAGAGGTGTGGCCGCTTTTACATACGGACTTGCTGAAACAGGCTGATGCGGTTGCGGCTGTCTTTTACACCACAGCTCAAAGTTCTGTTATTTCTTGTGGCTTTTTATGTGCCAAATCCAAAGATGAGGATTAAAAATAGCTGACTGTTTTGCTGGCTGCTATTGTTTCCAGGTTATTCAATTTCTTACAATTTACATATACATACACTGTTTAGTTAGGTAAGTTTTAATCATAAATTATAAGCTTCTTATCTTTTTCTAGTCACTTTGACCTTTTTTCATTGTGTAGCAACTTAGAAATCAGAAGAAAGTCTAAACATAGAAGACAGAGAGAAGCCTGATTATGAAACATTAAATAATGATCTGTAGATCTGTTGGTCTACTCACTCGCCTGTCTATAGGTGTGTCCACTACTAAGTTTATCTAATTATTGAAGGCCTCAGTCACACAGGCCTAGAGGCCAGTCAGTAATCCCTTGGCAACTTCTGGTTGCTATGGAAAATGACACATTTCTTGAACAGTTACTGAGTGGTTGCTGGAAGTTTCTGTCTGTTGTCACATTACATCAGTTACAAAGAGGCTGCTGCATGAAAAACCTAAAACTGCAACTTTTACTTTCACACCTTTCACAGTTTCATTTCACAAACAGAACAAAATACAGATTTTATAAGCATTTCACAGGACTTTTAATGGCACACTGTGAAAGAAAATAGCAAATATGTGGGATATTTTAATATTCTTCACAAACACGTAACTTTAATTTGCAGCATTACAGATTTCCTGATACTAAGAAGGTCAAATACAAGGTCATGGTAGAGGTCAAAAGATCAAGTATTATAATATCACGACTTTTGAAATTTGGCCGTTGTTTCATGCCTGATACAATTTCAATTCACGTGAGCTCAATCTCATCCAAAGGTGTGAATGTTTGATTATATCTGAAAATTCAAGGCTCAAAATGGATTTTACTAACTTCTGGTTTCAATTAAGCACTTTTGGTTTTAAACCTGACCTAACAGCATATCATGAAAACTAGAGCAAACCAATAATTATAAGCATCAGTTTCAGTGACTACATTTTGGCTGTAGACCAGTGATGATCGTATTCAGTGGCGTTTGCACTGTTAGCGTTAGTTACTTTCTGATAAACACCAGGTGTTGCCATGTTGTACAGACCATCCAGAAAGTGTCTGCCCCCGTTTTTGTTAGTCAAATTCTAGCATTTCTTTTGTCTCTTACTTAGTACTGATTAGTAGATATTTCTGTTTGTGTGTAGCCTTAGCTACTAGCCTAGCACTCCACCCTCTAGTTATAGCTCCAACAACAACATGGCGGTGGTGAGGTAAGGTTGCTAAATGCTGCTGTAGGAACCAGGCTATTCAGTTTGTTCAATGTAAACCCCCTTATGGATGCAGTTCATTTGTTATTGAGCAACTTAGCTTAACATGTAGCAACTGAATCCTGTGTTTCTGGTTCTGTAGTCCTTCACACAGCTATAGTATCATGACAGTGTCCTCAGTCTTGAAGCTGCCCTTCAGTGTGTTGCCAGTTTTCACCTACTTTAGTGCTTTAGGCCAACAAGTCCTTCATCAACTCAAGCCAGAGTCCTCTAAATGAAAAAGGGAGCCACTTTTTTATTAAGTGTCCATTAAAACACTACTTCCAGTTATATACTCTAATGTGTGTGTGTGTGTGTGCGTGCGTGTCTGTGTGTGTGGGAAGGTGAAGCCACAGGCACGTCAAAAATGTAAATGACAAGATGACGGGGGGGAACGAGACAAACATCGTTTCATTTGGTGTGAACAGTTTTTGGTTTGCGATTTGCAGACACTAATGTATATGTGCCTGCGCTCGTGTGTGTGTATGAGAGAGTGTGTTAGCGCTGTACCTCTCTGCTTACACTGCAGTGCCAACGATTAGCCTCGTCTGTCTATCAGAGCTGCACACAAACCTCAAAGATCTCTTTCATTTAGCAGCCATGTGTGAGACAAAGTAGCCGTCCTGCAGTGTACCACAGCTCAACGTTAGGTGGAGTTACAGACGAGAGCAATGCAAGTAGACACACACACACACACACACACACAGTTAGCTGCTGTGGTTTGTTTTCACTTTAAGTCAGGATGACTTCATCGTTTTCTTTGTCACTGGATCCCTGCAGTAAGACTTTTCACTGCTCTGTATCAAACGCTTGTCAGAGTTCATTTTAGTGTCTCATTAAACTTTCAGCAGCTGCTCTTTTGAAAAACATGAGTGTGTTTTTTTTCTTTACCGTGTGCGTGTGATTCGGGACGCCACATCGTATAGTTTTTCAGCACCGCATGTGTTAATGATGCGTTGATAGCAGCACACGTTGGCATAAAATGTGTTTTTAAGTGATCCAAGATGTGCAGTAAAAGGCCTCAGCGATGGGTGGGCTGAAAACGCCACATCAACACCAACTGTACGCGACGTTAGAGCAGCTTTTTGGGTAGCAGGAGCAGCAGCAAGTTCAAACTAAAATAAAACTCCTTTAATATAAGCAGGCTGCTTGATTTTGCTTGGTCTCTCTCCAGTTACTGGCAGACTTGTGATCCACTACACACCTTAACTACTTGTGCCCTAGGTTGATATTCTCAGAATCTTTTACACCAGTGGTTTTCAAACCTGCGCACAAGCCACAAAAGATAAGGCCTTAATGACCACAAATATTCATAACTGCACATCTGTAGCATCTAACTGGTCAACTATTCTTTTTACTCTATTGTCATTTAACCGCCCATCTGTGGCACCTGGACCTGCACCATTAGCATCCCGTCTAAAGCATACCCTGTTTAAATATCCTTTTTTACCATAATATGGACCAAATAAACATCCCAGTTTTATTTTGGATGCTTACATTATCTTGCTTTGCACACAGAAACAGTTATTTCACAAAAAACTACCAGGGTCAAAATAGCCCCCCCCCCAGTCGGTTGTCTATTCTTTTTGCTTGATAAAGGCTTGCAGTCATCTGTTGTCGTTTTTAACAAGTCTGCAGCCCATTCGTCTTAGGAGAATCTCTCAAGCTCCTCTAGATTTGATGGTCTTCTGGCATGGACCTTGGTGTTCAGTTCACCGCACTGTGGGATTTTCAGTGGGATTTGAGTCAGGGCTTTGTGTAGGCCAGTCATTAACATTCACTTTGGTCTTCTGGGGATAGTTCTTTACTATGAGGACCCAGATTTTTTGATTTATGATTCCTTCCACCTTGACCAGATTCCTAGTCCAGAAAACAGTAAAACATCCCCACAGCATAATACTCCCACCACCATATTTCACTATGGGGACAGTGTTCTTTGAGTTGTACTCCCTACTTTCTCCAAACATGTAGCCAAAGAGCTGTAGTATTGTCTCATCTGACCAAAGGAAATGCTTCCAATATGCAGAATCATTTTTCCAGGTTCTTCTTAGCACACTTCAGTCTGGCTTGAAGGTGTCTCTTCTGCAGTTTTTCTTAGTTTCCAACCTCACAGTCCATTCCTGCTCAGGATTCTAGTGATTGTCTTCTGTGAGACTACAATTCCCGACTTGGCTAAGTCATTCCCGAGTGTCTTGTTGTTCTGGGGTCATTAGACACCTCGTTGAAATCTTTGCCTCTTACCTCTATCAGGCTTGTTCTGTACTGTGTGGCTTGATGATATTTCTTACTCCAATTCTTGACACTTGTGGTAACTTTGTATCTTCTGCTTAGTGATCAACAATTCCTTTTTCCCAACTCTAAATATTTTTCTTTGGTTTTTGGCATGATGCTTTCACAGGTGACAGCTCAAACACTTATTGATTTTTATATACTGTGTGTAAATTGGAAGATAACCCTCAGTTTTAACTTGATTTTACAAGCTGAGTATTACAAAGCACATCATTGGACAGCAGTGGTTTGTGCTACGGCTCAATAAAAAGCTCAGTTTTTCAAGTGGCTAATAATAACCAGCCTGGTCATTTTTTTTCTGAAATAATTCTGTTATTGTGTGCAAATAGAAATAATTCATGCTTTCAAAAGAAAACATTTATCAACTAATGCTTTGTTGAAAATCTGTTGCTCTTTTGTAAAATGGGAAATTTTTGATACACACTTTAAATTTCATAGAGGCGCTAATAATTTGTCCTCATGTGGATGTAGATCATTTATATACAATCTATGGGTAATAACATTTTGTTTGTGTGCTCTACAGCAAATAACCACCGTGGGAAATAAGCATTAAAACCGTGGAGAAGGATTTCTGCCCAAACCATCATCCAGATTACATTTGACAAAGAAATAGTTTTGAGGAAGACCTTCTTTATGATTTCCACGCAGGTTTAGGGAGATTTATCCTCACAGATGGTAGTTCTGTAGTGAGTATGTGATTACTGTGTGCCCTGACTCAACTGAGAGAACTGATAAAGTCGGATTCAAACCCTGAGCTGAAGTTCCATGTGTCCTATGTCAGGTGGGGTCTCATGTGAGACGGCATCTCCCAGAGGAGGACGGACAGAGTTCTCATCCCATATGTTGCCTGAAGATGTCTGATCAAACAAGATTTAGCAACCATATTATACCATTTTATCTGACGCTCTCTAGGTTTTATTATAAAATATTAACTGCTCTTGTATTAAACTCCTTGTGATACTTCCTGCTTTACTTTGACCGTCTCCTGTCCTGTGTATCTTGTCTAGTTTTGCTTCCATTGTCTTGTCAGTTAGATCATGTCCAGTTGTGTTTCATGTTTAAGTGCTCCTCTTGTACCTGGCAACGTGCCACTTCCTGTCCACCAGGAGATGGACATCTTCAATG
Source organism: Etia nguti (assembly GCA_015106755.1). Classification (NCBI taxonomy): domain Eukaryota; kingdom Metazoa; phylum Chordata; class Actinopteri; order Cichliformes; family Cichlidae; genus Etia; species Etia nguti. The sequence continues at coordinate 3,328 of VUQG01024979.1, read as the reverse complement.
CGTTGATTGTTGGCGTAGTGCAGTCTCTTTGGCAGGTGCTGCTTCAAGTACGGTTTGAAGTGCTGGTCTGCTTTCTTACACTACAAGAAAAAAATATGAGCAGAGAGCTGACTAACACATCACATCTTGTATTTCATGTTTCTTTGCATCATTTTTGTCTTTTACAATACTGCATATGCTTTTCTGTCTCCAAACAGCTTACCTGTTCCTATATTATTTTAAAAACAGCACTTACTGTTAGATCGGCCACAACAGCTTTGGAGTCATCTAAAAAAGAACAATAAACAGAGAGGTGAAAAGCATCGCAAAGTAATAATAATCATGTCAAGTGCAAACTGTGCCAGGCTGGTGACCTGTCCCAGGTGTGTACCACCTGTCCCCCTCATCCCAGTTGTATTAACAGTAGAAGATGGATAGAAAGTAAGGGAACCTGTGATATCATTTACAACTATGTCCTGGAGACTCTTCATTTTTCTGTCAGACCGAGAAGGTGGTACTGCTGTTACGTTTAAAAAGAGATTTCTAAGCCAGATGATCTCTTCGAGCTCTTACACAGATACAGACAGCCACTTAGAATTGGGGTAGGATGGGGAAGGTTTATATTATATCTATATCTATATATACCTGTAACTGTCATTAACACAATTCAACTTTATGATGGTGCAACATTATGATTCTATGATAAAACTCTTATTCTGATGCTTAAAACTCTACAGACGAAGCGTAACAATTGTAGCTGACTGGAGTTGGGCTGTTTGTAACTTCTATACAGAGTCCGCTTGATCAAACACATCCTACAGGAAAGGACTGGGATAACATGTGAGAGCAAACACATCATTAGCATTAACATGGAACCTTTTGATGGTACATAATGTGCACATATACCAGCCTAAAAGCTCTCAGCCCCCACCAGCTCTCTAACTTGTTGCTTCTGCTGACTGGTGTCACCATCACTCTGTTAGTAATGATTAAAGAGAATTCCTTTTTTTGGAAAATCACAAAATAAACCCCAAAAAGCCCAAATGCAGAGATGTTATTTGGATATAAAGGCTTTATTTAAAAATACTGGCGGTGACCAGCGCTACCCTTCAGCCTCCAAGTAGACATGCCTATGGTATCATTTTCAAAATCCTAGGTGACTTCTTTCTTGAGTTATTGTGTTCATAAAGGGATGGCTGTAGCTCAGGAGGTAGAGCAGGTCATCTACTGATCGGAAGGTTAGTGGTTTGATCCCTGGCTCCTCCAGTCTGCATGCCAAATATCCTTGGGCAAGATATTAACCCCAAGTTGCTCTCCGATGCATCCATCGGAGCATGAATGTCAGCAGACAATACTATGAAAACTCCATAAACTGTAGAAATGACTAAATACAGTGTTATCTAGCCTTTAATAATAATAATAATGTATACTTTATTGATCCCCGTGGGGAAATTCCTCTCTGCATTTAACCCATTCACTCAGTGAAGCAGTTAGGGTTAGGGTTAGGGTAAATGTTACAGTATACATTTACTGGGCCTCCTAAGTCTCTCATTTATTTGGTTCTGGATTTTGTGCCGCTGTTCAGACAGGTTCAGTTTTGATTTACTCCAAATATCATCAAAGTCTCTTTCAGTTGTTACATTCTTCATATCTGGCAGGTGAGTAGCAGATGCCGGAAGGGTGAAGCTGTAGCAGCAGATAAGGAATGATAAGTGGATCGTCTCTGGGCACTGGTGTGGTGCCATGTGAAAAAGATAGAGACGTGACTGGGAGCAAAAGCCATCTGTCTACTCTTGGAACTGGCAGAGTGGCACCAGAGCTGTAGATGAGGGGAGGAGAAGTGGGTCCTCTCTGGGTGCTGGAGATGAGGGGGTCACTGTGGGTCTCTGCCTGTTCCAAACTGATGTCCGGCAGCACTCTCAGGAGGGTGTGCTTCTAAGACACTGAGTCTTTTCAACACGCTTTCCAATGTGGATTTTAAGCCAGTGCATCCTTTGCACTCTTCTGGCGAAACAGGGCACTCAGGGGCGTTCGAGCTGCGCCTCGATGGCAATGAACTGACTTCTTATGTCACAAAGTTCTTATTGTAACTCAGTAAAGTCGGAACTATGAAAAAAATTACCAGAAAAAAAACAAATGCACAAATAAAAATTTTTTTTTTTAAAGACATTTGTGTTTGCACATACAGTCCCGATCAAAAGTTTAAGACCACTTGAAAAATGGCCCAAAAATCATATTTTTTATGTTTGAGTCTTAACAAGGCTTCAAGTAGAGCTTCAACATGCAACAAGAAGTCGCCATCAAAGGGTTAAGATGGCGCTCCCCAGAGGGCGACGTTGCGGAGCGCTCCCAGTCAAGTTACATTACTTTTCTTCTTCTTACTACTCTATTGTGTCGAGCTAAGACTCACACTTCAAAAGCTCTCTACGATCGGGCGACCTGCTAAAACTGAGACAGCACAGTAATTTCGGACTTTTCAACCAGATCGTGCTGGAATCCTACCCTGAGCTAGCATGCTATGCTGAACCGACTCCGGAGGGCCAGCTCTGTTCTAGGACGCCCTCTGGACCCAGTGGAGGTGGTGAGTGACAGGAGAATGGTGGCTAAGCTGTCATCCCTGTTGGACAACATCTCCCACCCCATGCATGAGACTCTGACAGCACTGAGCAGCTCCTTCAGTGGCAGCTGCAGCACCCACGATGTGGGACGGAGAGATTTCACAGGTCTTTCCTCCCCTCTGCTGTCAGACTCCACAACAAAGACTTTGCAGCTGATCAAACACACACAAACCCACACATGTGCAATAAGACTAAGTGACATACTCTTTTCTGACAAAGTTGTATTTTTACTCAGTTCTATATAGCATTTGTATTCTATTTTTATCCTATTGTATATGGTATTTTATTTTATTTTATTCTATTCTATTCTATTCTGTACAGTATTGTTATTTTATTCCAGTGTTCTCTAATTTTTGCTATGTAACTTTGCACTGTCCACTTCTGCTGTAACAAAACAAATTTCCCACATGTGGGACTAATAAAGGTTATCTTATCTTATCTAAACTGCATCAGTTTGTAACCTTCCCCACCAGGGGAAATAAAATACTGGATCACTGTTACAGCAACATCATCACCAAAACCTCATTTTGGAAAGTCTGACCACCTGGCAATCCGGCTAAAACCCATCTATAACAGAAAGCTCAAGACAAACCCATTCACAGTCAGGACTATTAACACCTGGACTGACAGTGGTGAGAGTGGGAGGACGCGTGTCTGCCGAGCTCACCGTCAGCACTGGATCTCCACAGGGCTGCTGCCTCAGCCCCAAACTCTTCACCCTGTACACCCAT